>JAIGNY010000879.1:647500-675000 GCA_020152595.1 Chiridota heheva
AATTGCAATAGAACATATAAAGAATTAAATAATATAACTTAAACCATGGCATACAACTCTTGTTTTGTTAATTTTTTTTAAAACAATAATCATTAATATTAATATTTTCAGTCTTAATATTATTTGCCATTTAACTTGCATGTCAGTCGTTCTTTACACATGACCCGAAGGTGCTGGGGTATTGTCCAATGATACGTTCAACTAGGATGGTAAAGTAATAATGTATTTTTAGAAGTAAAGAAATTGTTGTGCTTCATTTTAAGATTGAAAGCAATGATTCTCGTGCGTATTTGATCAAACAAAAAAGCTGATAATTAAATGTGCCAAGAAAGAGTGAAAAGAAGGAACTAACGTTGGCAAAAGGCATTTCTTTTACGATCAAAGGGTAATTTGTACTAAATGATTCTGAAAAGCAACATCAACTGCATAACAATAAGCCAAGGGGCACTGTTTTCTTCCTCTCACAGCCTCTAAGCACTTGTTGCTAAGCAATCAGGAGTATGATGCCACCATGAATTAATGAATAAAACACCTCAGAAAGCCTGTCAACGTCAGTTACTGTACATGTGCTATATTAATGATTTGCTATTTAAAATCAAACAAGTAGAAGTTCAATGCAAATTTTAATTGCGTACTTTTAAACACTATATTTTATTTTTCATTTTGCAGATAAAACAGATGGAATCAATCAATCAGTGTGGAAGCTTCTTTCACCAATTTTCTCAAGGTACACCATGTCAGCCAAAATGATAACCAAAATGGAAGACGGCCCTGTATCTGCATTATCACACAGCCTGCACATATCCATTCGCATAGCACATGCATTACCTCAGATACGCTCTAGCCTCTAGGCTCATATATTAATGTATGATTACAGGAAAGAATTTCATGTACATTTAGGCTCTAGGCGCCGGTGGCAATTCTTAGGGCAACATCAATAGATGTTACCAATTTCATGGACACTTTTTGCACCGAATACTTGATGAACCCTAAAGGATCATGAAGAGTAAGCCTCTTACATATGATGATGCAAATACAATGTTGTATGTGACTAAAAAACAACAATTTTCCTAAATTACCTTTTCTATTTCATATCCCAGGGTACCAGTATGAATCATGAAAAGAGCTGTATAGTACTTTTCTGCTCTATTATGCCTTGTGTGTCTATCAAGGCCAACACAGCAACCAAGGCAGACATCCAGCACGATATCAGAGAACAGAAATACTCAAAACAGTTCGCCATTGGTATCTGATCTATCACAAAGTACTTTTGAAAAAAAGAACAGTCATGTTTTGAAAAAGATTTTGTAAATAAATATACTACTGAAGTTTAATTTGATGTTATCTGTCACTCTCTTCAGTAAAAATATATCTTAATCCAATGCTGTGTATCCATTTCACTGGACTTAAATACTGATTACTGTCCTCCATACCATCCCACCCTCCTCCTAATTCTTATATCTACTGTATCAAGCATTATGCCACATACCGTCCATTCTTTTCACTTAACTCCTCACTTCTATCAATCTACATGTACCAACCCCCATTCACCTATCATCCCCTTTTAATTTACCATCCCTCATTCATCTACCAATTCTCAATCCCCAAATCATTCCTCATTTACATACTGTACCATTCCCCATGCATTCACCTATTGTACCATTCCCCATGCATTCACCTACTGTACCATCCCCATTCGCCAAACACCCCTACCTACCGTGTGCCACCCACCGTGTGCCACCCACTCATCTACCGAATACACTCTTAACCAACTCATCATTCAACCTCACTCATTCCATCGCACCACAGCTCCCTTCTCATTACCCCCTCATAATTTACATAAACAGAAAAACATTAACCCTTAACATTAATCTGAAACTCCCCATAATAACATGCTGAACTTGATATTTCCCCGTATAAACCAAATAGCTAGGGCTGATCTACTGTGTTACCGAAACAATGAAAATCTATTGCAGATTAATTTAGAGACTTCTTGGGTTTTTTCCCTAGTCATCCCCAATACACTTACTTATCAATTCTTTTGAGCGTCAGAGCTTTTGTTTGACTTATTGTTATTCTGCTATTTCATTCCCAAGACACTTACAGTAATTACAAATTCTGTTGAAGGGCCTAACTTTTTCTTATGCCAGAACAAATATTTCAATTGTTATTCATGTCGGAATGCACGTACTTTGAAGGGAAAAGTAGAAATTCCTATTCAACCGAGCTAGAAAAATTGTTGGAATTCTTTCCAAGAACAGAAATCTTTTGTTCCAAAGTAGCTGAACAATGCATGTGCTTGGACGGACAATGGATGTGGACAAACGGACAGACAAACGGTAATTAAGGTGCTATATTATACCCCTCTTCTATTGTTGGCCATGCGGGTCATAATGTCTCCTAATATTACGCCTAAGAAAAATCCATTTTTACGTCGTAACAATCACTTCTTACGTTATAACAATTTCATTTCATAGTCATCTAAAACGGGTCACTAATTGGCTGTTTCCTTTAGGCGTAAGAATAGACATAATTTTACGCGTGAAAACTAATTTTCTATTCGTACGTCTAAAGGAAACAGCCAATTGTTACGACATAAGAACTGATTGTGTTACAACATAAGAAATGATTGTTACGATGTAAGAAATGATTGTTACGATGTAAGAAATGATTGTTACGACGTGAGAAATGATTGTTACGACATAAGAACTGGTTGTGGTACAACGTAAGAAATGATTGTTACGACGTAAGAAATGATTCTTACGATGTATGAATTAATTTTTCTTAGACGTTAAATACGTCTGAAAATTAGTTTTTAAGCGTAAAATTATGTCTAATCTTAACACCTAAAGAAAACAACCAATTAGCGACCCATTTTAGACGTATGAAATTAAATTGTGACGATGTAAGAATTGATTTTTCTTAGGCGTAACATTAAGAGACGGTATGACCTGCATGGCCAACCATACTCTTCACCAACTTGGCAAGGGAAAATTAAATTCTAACATTAAAATGAACTCAAATAGGCATAAATGGGTTGACATTAATATTTCAAAGCAGGTACAGAAGATATTTTTTCGGAAAATTAAGGCAAAATATAATTGGACATTTGAGTCAAAAAGCTCCAAAAAGGTCATAGAAACATGCGAAGTAAAGAAAAATGTCGAGTGCATCTACTGCTGGTAGTTTTCTTTTCAAAATTTGATGAAAATCTGTCAAAATTATGCAATAAAAAGATAATCTTATTCAGCCAAACATCTGTGTTCCTCTTGAAAATGTTGGACCTGTATATGCCTTTGCATCAGCAATACAACTTTAATTTAAAAATATATTTTTGCTGCCGAAGGTCAGGGGGTGAAGACCCTGGAAGCTCTGAAGATTGTGCATTGTTGATGCCCCAAAATGATACATATATTTGTGATCCTAAATTACCATGGTGAGGAGAAAAAAAATATCTAATGCTAACATTAAAATCACCTCAGAGCTGCAGACAAAATATATTTTCCCAACACTGAAAAAACGAGGAAAATCGAACAGTGAATAGAAATATATTCGAGCAAAAAAGCTCTAAAACAGGTCAAAAAAAGTCTGAAAAGCAAAAAACTTTTCTTTTTTTAATGCAAAAATTAGAACATGAATTTAAGGATTGTAGGAAAAAAGGACAGAAAATGTTTGAAATCGAGGTCATCTGTAATATTTTTATTGCCAGTTTTTCAGGGGAAGAGGGGGGGAACACTGTGTCCCCCTTAAAAACGCCACTACATTCATACCGTAGGTAATTAGTTCGAATTTCAACTTCTGCATTAAAAAGAATTAGATCTTTTGTTGATCGTATACATGTAGTTTGAACTGTATAACTTATTAAATGAAAGTGGTGTGTTACTTTGAATGACATTGATTTTCAATAGCGCGGGTGAATCACAAACGTCTAAACTTTGGAAGGAATATACTAAACGTTTAATTAAAGGTTCATTCGTTTTAACGTTTACATGTGTAATTGGCACAGCCCTAATGCATGTGGGCAAGAAGTGTTTACATTGTAAAGTGTTAATTGCTATATCTATCAATTAATAATCAGTGGAATTTCAATTTTGAGGGACACACCCATGGGCATATGCATTAACTACAACATTTTGCCAAGAGTTCATACCTTACTATAGAATACAGGTTTTTTTGAAAATGTCCCCAAGAAATTAAGTAATCATCAACAATGGCTGTGCAGCGCACTTCTGAGCTCAACTGATTGAGATCAAGAAGGATAGATTACTAAAAATGTATTTAATTAATCTGAGCTTGGAAGTGTCTCCGTTAAAGTTTTAAATAGCAATTAAACTACCTCAGAAATATAATTAGCAATAAAAACTACCTCAGAAATCCTTGGCCCACCAAGATATATCCCTAAACAATCTGATCACAAAACTGATCACACGATGACACAGTTTTCTATCACGTGGGGTGTCACCTGACAATGTTGTAGCAGTAAAGATGGTAAGCTAGGTGGGAGTTGGTTAATTTTTGTTTCCAATGATACCAAATTTTCCATATTTTTGGATTTCTAATTTTGCATAATTGTCGTGTGAATTTGTGTACTTCAATATTGGCCTAATTTTTGGACAAAATTCATGCCAAACCCCTGACCGGATTCCTTCAGATTTAGGCTTAATTTAACAATAATTCATTAGACAATGCAATAAGCTTTCTGCCAGTACTAAATTTGTATGGGCCCGGTGGCGATTAGTGACAGTATTTTAAAGTTGAAAATGGCCACCATTACAGAGATTATCATTAAATTTTATGTGGATTTTTATTGCAATCAAGAGTAAGTTAGTGTGGTAGCTAGGATAAGATTTATTATTTTGCATCCATCTTATTTATTACTCTGACCTAGCCTAAGGCCTACAGTAGTAGTAGTTGCAGTCATTTAATTTGTTTAAATATGTGCAGCATTGAATCAAAATGATTGTTTACCATAAGCATAATTGAAGTGTACAGTATTAGTGATTTTTTAATCATTATTTAAGTTGATGTGTATCCAAGGTCTGTTGTGAAAATGAGAATAGTTTGTCCAGAGTTAAAAATCAAGCATGGATCTAGGTTGTATAATTACAGGATAAAATTAACAATCAGGTTATTTTCAACGTCAATCCAGTGTGTTGCCATGTTGGTATGCCGTCTTTTTATAATTGTTTTGAAATATTGCATTAGACGATGAGGAAATACTTCAAAAAACCAACATATCTAGACTGCAGATTATCTGCTAGTCTAGGCCTTAGGTTTAGGACTTAAATATGATCTGAAGTGGTACTGTACCTCCATGCTGAGTGGTTGTGAAAACTCTTTCTGTTTATGAGTATGTTTTCATTTTTCCAACTGAGCTTTTCATTGATAATTTCTGTTAATAAAATTCAAGTGGCACTACATATATTCATGTAGGCCTACCTTGCATGGCGATTGTTTTAATACATTTTAAGTTGTTGTGATTTTTGTATTATTATTGTCTGAAACAGTTAAAGAACAAGGGGTATATAAAGGGGACTTCAATATGATCTGAGTGGTTGTGAAAACTTCCTGTTTATGAGTATGTGTTTTCATTTTTCCTATTGAGTGTTTCACTGATAATTTCTGTTAACAAAATTCGAGTGGCACCACATATATTCATATGTAGGCCTACCTTGCATGGGAATTGTTTTTGATAAATTTTAAGTTGTTGTAAATTTTGTTAAATTATTGTTGGGAACAGTTGAAGTACAAGGGTATATAAATTGAATGCAATGTATCAGAAGTAAATCAAATGTTGAATCAGAAGTAAAGCAAATGTTGAAGAAAAAGTTTCTTCCTCCTCTGAATAGCATTATCAATTTTCATTGTTGCAAGTTTATAATGCCATTGTGCAAGTATAGATAGGCCTATATAGAACACTGGTTGAAGTGTACATGTGGTCCTTTTATAGAATACCATTATATGTATATGCCATACAACTAGCTGAAGTATTCTACATATTCATACAACAGGTACATCATTATTAATCGCTGTTATGCAAAGTTTTAGACTATTTTGTGAAATACGTGATTTTCCAGAGCAATTTTATTTTCAGTCTTTGGGTTTAGAGGTCATTCCCACTCTACGAGGCAGTGTTTTTCTGACCATCTTAATGTGATTTCCTGCCAGATTCATCCCCAGGTCCATAAAAACAAATTGAATATTTGTTCTTATATTTGAATCCGTGTAATTTTAATTGACATAAATAATTAAATCGCAATCATAGTAAATTACCAAAATAATCTCAACTTAAAATTTTAGTCAGAGGCAGAGTCCAATCCATAGTTCATGCTGATGAAAATTCACACCAAATAGGCCTACAAAGCAACGATGTATTTACAGGAAGTGCATGAAATCAGGGATTTGTTATTTGGGATAAGTAACCTCTGGTGAAATGGTATTTTAGCAGTATAAGCAAATATAAATGTATTTAACTCTATGAATTATAGCAAAAGAATAGTGAAAATACTACTGCACAGGCTGTATTTGAGAAAATCAGTATTGACACCACATTATGCATATACCAATTAAGGTTCTAATTATCAAAACCACTGAGTGTATTCGGTTGCCTCAAGAAGCTGTCATCACTAAATATCATTCATTTTATTCTGAATTTGATATATCATTAGGATTCACATGTAATCTGAAGTGTATACTGTTTATTTCAAAGAAACACATTATCAGAGGATTACAAAGGGTTTGTAGTTATTTCATGCGAACGCCATTTTATATGTATGTATGACATGCGAGATTAGGATACAGATGTAAACAACACCATGTGACTGCACATTGTCCAATCATGATATGGATTGTACGATCTTGCGAAACCAAAATGGTTCCTCTGGAAATTGGTGCAAAACTTGCAAGCCCTGACCAGATTCCTCTAATTTTCATGCTGATTTTCATAGATTTAGATCGGAAAGGAATTTTTATATCACATACAGTATGTAAGATCATGTGGGCCCATGACTGGAAATGTGGTTAGTGACCACATTTTTTGGCACCAGTTTTTTCAAAATATGAAATCATTTAACATCCCTCCAATTTTCATTATTTTTTGCTCGAATCATTTACTAAAATGTTACTAGTAGTATTTTCAATACTTTATTTACCTGAATTTCATGTATTGATAACGTTTTTTGTCGTAACAAAGCTGTAATCACCTTAAAAAAACACCATGTTTCAGGCTTATTATATATTCATAAATTCGAGTGGGTGGAATACGTAAAGAAGAGAATAGCGACTTTTTGCAAGGCTGGGAACAGACTGCACCAAGAATTATCCCCAAGTTTTGATCTGTAATGATCATTTGCAATCTAAACACTTGAAGATTTATCTTCTAACTGGATTTCTTCCAAGGCCATACCATTGTTTTATTCAAGTGAAGCATCATTGTTTGAGCTCTATTCAGCCAGGATTCACATTCCATCATTTTCCATTCTGACAGAAACCATTTGTATCATTATCAATACAAGAAGTTGTCTCCTGCCCCAATAGGTCTCAAATTGGTATCACTTCTTCCTTAAGCAGTAACACTGGCAAAACAACACACCAAATTTGACCTAAATCCAGTTATCAGTTCTTGAGATATCTTGATGACAAACAAACAAAACAGACAAACATACAAACAAATCTATTGAGGCAAAAACATAACCTTTCTCCAACTTGATTGGTGGAGGTAACGACATTAAATATCACTAGTAATCATTTGACCATAATGAAATTTCCACTGAATACTTTCCTTGGATAGAATGTTGCACATGGTATGCTTGTGTTTTGCTTTCTTTTAGTTTAACTGAAAAACTAACAATATTCATTTGAAGAAGTCACTGTACTTTGTGGGTTTGGTTTAACCACTCTCACACTGCATGTTTTTACTGTGTGGATCTGGGTTGGTTCCTTATGCTTGACGGTGGATTTGGTGAGTTATTTCTTCCTCGTGTTGTACATTCTGTTGTGCATGTACATTTTCTGTTGATTCACTCGTTTGTGGTATAGGCTCCATGGTGATTGGAATCCAATGCAGTTTGGTTACGATGTACGGTACACATACCTTGTGGTGGCTTCACCAGATATGATCTGGGCTTTTGGGTACGGTCGATGATCTAATCATTAGGCTTTTGGTCACAAACCCAAACTTGATCACCTGGCTTAATTCTAGAACTGAAAGGTCTTTCGCTCGCTGAAAGGTCTTTCGCTTGATGTCGCTGATCGAATGTGCGCTGCTGATTTGAGCGATACACTTCTTCCTTGCTGCGTATCTTCTGAAGATCATGATTGTGTGGCTTTTGGAAGTTCACTCGGAGATAGACCATTCTGTAGGGGAGTTGATCTATATGTGAGGATAGTTCTTACCTTTGTAGGGAAGAGGTCCATACCTAATCTCTCCCAAGGCCTATCTGGCTTATCTTGGAGGGAAGAGGGCATTAGGGGTTCCATAGTTTCAGGACAATCTTCTATGCATGTGGAGCATTTGCGCACACATTATTTAATGCTTGATGATAAGCCTGGCCACCACACTGCAGTTTGTGCTCTTGCACGACATTTTGTTATGCCTAGATGGCCTTGGTGTATGCAGTTGAGCATGTCCAAACGCATGGATCTTGGAATAACTAATCTCTCTTCACATAACAAGAGCTCATCTTCAATAGCAAGGTGCCCGCCATTTTCCCAATATTGGCGGAGAAGAGGAGTATGTGGCATATACTCTGGCCATCCGTTCATGCAGTATTCCCTTACTTGCATGCATTCTTCATCAGCTTTTTGGGCCTGAATGTCTGCTAAGCGTTTGGAGGTTACTGGGAGTGCATTCAAGACATTACTTGGGTATGTTTCTACTTCCGTTATTAGCGATATGTCAGCTTCTTCTGGCATGCTGACTGGAGCGTGAAAGAGTGGGTCGGCTATTATCTGATGCTTTTCCGGCACAGTGCTGAACTATTGGGTTGAATCACATCATTCTAAGACGAAAGCATTGAATGCAAGGAGGCATCTTAGAAAGCTCTGTGGTACTTACAAGTAAGCTTGCATGGTTTTGCCCCGACATGGTTTTCAAAACAAAAACTGGTTTTAACCAGAAAACCGTTTTTCACCCTTAATGTAAACAAGCCCTGAACATAAAGTACATTGCATGCACTGTTATATGATAGCATTTGAAGATGTTTGTATCACAGTATTTTCTGTAAATAATCTTGAAAATGATAACGGAATTGATAAATACAACATTAGTTGTTGTGCTCCTTAAAATATTAAACAGTCAGACCCGACCTGATAAATAAGCAGGTCATGTCAGACTTTTCCTCTTTATCATCTTTATTCTGAAAACCACAAGTAATTAGAATCAAATTCCCTTATCAATGGCCCCATTGTATTTGTTCTCCTGGTTGATCAATCATTTTAAGTAAGATAAGTGGCCTCATTGTTTGCTACAGTAAGTCTGTGGTCATAATTTACTGGAACAAATTTTTAAAGAAAAGAACAAGTCATGAATGCATTGATAAATATAATGTTGTTAGTGTGTAGAGTGATTTATTAGCCATGTGCCCCTCGAATGATGACGATTTTACCCATTTGTCAGTCTACATGTAGGTCCCAAAGGCATTAAACAGTTCCCGATGTCCCAAGCTAGTCATGTAAAAGTTATGAAAAAGGTCGTGTTGACAGGCCACCTATATGCCCTTATTTGCTCACGATTTCTATTCATAGTGATGATTTCAATTTCCTTTAATGTAAAAAGAAAAGAAATTTGTTGGATAGTTGTAAAACACAAAAGCAAATAAAGCCTCTAAATGCGTCATCTTACAATGCGATGCTAGCCATCATGTACTTGATCACACAGTACAATTGTTGCTCATTTGCATATAGCCCACAGTGGGAAAATCTTACAGTTGAGATCCTGCCCACTTGATATTCAACATTTCTTTGAACCATTAACCATGGCCAGGCCATGGCTCTTACATGTAAGTTAAACCAAAAATTAGAAAATCATTAATCATGCATACCCCTCTGTTATTCTTATTTTCTTTTAAGTTCAATAATCATTCTTGCTATGCTTTTACTTTAAATTGGCCCCTTTTGTGCATCGTAGTGGCATTTTCAATTCAAAAGGGTCCCGCCCAATAATAGCCTTATATGGTATTCGCCAAAACTGCGTGAACGGGAGTGCACAGAAAAGAAAATGCCCTCTAATGAAGGTAGTGTCCAACTCCCCACCAAATTCATATTTTCTTCAAAAAAAGAAGAAAAGAAGTGTATTACCTGCAATCTCTATACGAATAATACGATACGTGATTTGAATACATCATGATTGAAAATTAAACTGAATTACATTGTATTCGGTACTTAACCGTACTTACAATGTTACATTGTTTCAGCAAGGAGCTATGAAAACATTTTATTTTTACAACACAGGCTGCACACATACACCTAAGTAAAATCAATTCTTTGGCACTCTGCAGATAAGATTTTTAGTTCTACATTGATTTGAAACATTTAACTATGATAAGCAATATTTGTGGTCACTCAGAATTGTAAAAAATGGCAAAACACATTTGTATCTGAGCATTCCGTTTGTTATTTCTACTTGTGAAACAATATGCAGAGCGGAATGCAGAGATAATATTATTAATTTATGCATACCAACAAGGCTATCAGCTAATGGGTCCGCAAAAAAAACAAATAAACTCGCTCTACTTCGAACCAATGAAAACATTTGAGCTTATACCCATAAGCGAATCACACGTGCCATGGGTCAATTACATACAGTGATTGGAATGGAAGATTCCATCACTAGTGCTTTTATGAGTAAACATAATTACAAAGAACGGAAGAAACTTTTAAAACAAAATGCATAAAATTCTTCGTTGTTTTTAAATCTGAACAATTTTGACCAGGACAGTTGTTCAATAGAATATTTTACACATGAAAATGAGATCAGAAAGTTTGTTTGTTTGATGAGGGCTTAACGGCACCACGACAACGAGAGTCAATTTGTGCCTGAGAGCTTAGATTCTAGAGGTGAGAAAGAAAGAAAACACGGGGAGAATGAGAGAAATACAAGAACTAAAAGTTAGAAAGTTGGGATTGAGAGAGGAGTTTCATGGGTGAAAAAATACAAAGTAGAGAGAGGGGGTGGAAGAGGAGGACTAAATATGGTTGTAGAGGGAAGCATGATAAAGGAAGGAGATAATTTTATCGGGAGGGTTTTTCTGGAAGAACTCGGCAATTGAGTTGTGGGGAGCGAGGGAAGCTCTGGAAAGATTGTACGGGGGCAAGCAAGTAGAACGTGATGGACTGTGAGGGTTCAATGGCAATTGTTTCAGAGGAGTTGGGGGAAGCCAATAAGGAGGTGGGAGTGAGTGAGGTAGGTGTGACCTATTCTAAGACACGTAATATGAGCGTTGTCGACACGAGAGAGGTTGTTGATGGTGGGTTTGATCAGAATGGTGGGCTGGATGACGTGGAGTTTGTTATCAATTTGGGAGTCCCATGAGGTTTGCCAGCGGTCACTAACAAGGGGAGCAATAAGCGGTTTGATGTCAGAAAGGGTTTTGGGAAATGGGGTAGAGGGGAGGTTGAGGGCAAGCTTAGCCGCTACAGCAGCCCTGTCATTGCCAGGGATGCCAACATGGCTAGGTATCCAGAAAAGAAGAAGAAAAAAATTCCTGCAGAGGATGGGAGAAAGGAGTTTCCGGAGGAGAAGGTGGGATGTGAAGATATTCCATTTAAGATTGAGTAAAGAAGTAAGAACAGCCTTGGGAGTCGGAGAACATGGCAAAGTGCGAGTGGAGAGTACCCAATAAAGTTGAGGGTGAGGAGGATGGCCTTTGACTCAGCTGAAAAGATAGACGAGTAGTCAGGAAGTCTGCTGAGGGTTAAGTCTTGAATGACGGCAGCCGCAGCTGTCTTGTTGCCTTCCTTGGAGCTATCAGTATAGATGGAGCTGTAGTTTGAAAGTTGGTTTGATGTCAGAAAGGGTTTGGGGAAATAGGGTAGGGGGAAGGTTGAGGGCAAGCTTAGCCGCTACATCAACCCTGTCATTGCCAGGTATGCCAACATGGCTGGGTATCAAAAAAAAAAAATTCCTGCAGAGGGTGGGCGAAAGGACTTCGAAGAAGAAGGTGGGATGTGAAGTTATACGTACGTAAGAACAGCCTTGGGAGTCGGAGAAGATGGCAAAGTGCCTGAGCTGAGAGTACCCAATTAAGTTGAGGGCGAGGAGAATGGCCTTTGCCTCAGCTGAAAGGATGGACAAGTAGTCAGGAAGTCTGCTACTGAATTTTGAGTCTTGGATGACGGCAGCAGCAGCTGTCTTGTTGCCTTCCTTGGAGCCATCAGTATAGATCGAGGTGTAGTTTGAGAGTTGGTCTTTGATTTGGTTGTGGAGATTGATGAAGAGGTTAGGGTGGGTTTGGGTTTTGTGATTAGTAGAGGCCCAGGTGGATAGAAGGGAGGGGGTGGAGGAAAAGTGGGCCAGGAGAAGGTGCCAAGAGTGGCAGGGTTGATGCCGAGATGGAGGTCTGATTTAATGTGTAAGCTAAAGGTAGGGGAAAGGGGTTTTAGTCCCATCAAAGAGGGTGGAGAAATTGGGGTACCTAATGAGGTTGTAAACAGGGTTCTAGGTGTTGGTGAGGACTCTAAAAGCATAGTAGAAAGGGGGGTTCGATGGCTTCATCATGAAGGCTGGTGATTAGGGAGGTCCTGTAAGCACCCAGACAAAGCCTGAGGGCTTCATTTTGGATGGTGTTGATGTGGTTGAGGTATGAGTTGTGAGCGACACAGTAAAGAATATTGCCGTAGTCAAGCTTGGCACGAATGGATTTTGAGGAGAGCATGGTGGTTCGCACCCCACTTGGTGTTGGAGAATGTTAAGGGAGCTGTTCCAATTCTGTTTCAAGTTGGTGATGTGTTGCTTGTAGGAGAACTTGGGGTCTAGAGCTTAACCCAGGAACTTTGTGTGTTCAACTTTAGGGATGCGATTGCCATTGAGCACGAGGTTCGGGTTGGGGTGGAGGTTGTTGAAATGACAGAAGTGCATGCAGACCGTCTTGTCTTTGGAGAATTTAAAACCGTTATTGTTGCACCAGACTAGCAGCTAATTAAGCCTGAGTTGGAGTCTATTTTCGACAAGAGGAAAGCTAGGAGAGGAGTAGAAGATGGTGAAGTCGTCCACGTAGAGGGTACATTTGATGTTGGGGCAAGGTTACCTGGGATGTCATTAGTGCTCAGGTTGAAGAAAGTGGGGGAGAGGATGCTGCCCTGGGGGATGCCCTCTTCTTGGGGGTAGGGGTTGGAGAGGGTGTGGCCAATACGAACTTAGAACTGCCTAGGTGAGAGGAAGTTTTGAATAAAGATAGAGAGGTGGCCTCCGAGGTTGATGGTGTAAAGTTTGCGGATGCCGTATTTTCAAGTGGTGTCAAAAGCTTTCTCGAGGTCAAAAAAGATGGCAATAAGGTGTTCCATTTTTGCAAAGGATTCCCGGATAGCGGGGTCGAGCGTAATTAGCTGGTCTAGAGTATTGCGATGTTTCCGGAAGCCGCTTTGGTGAGGGAAGAGGATTTGTTGGTCTCAAGGAACCAGTTTCGTCTCTGGTTAATGATCCTTTCCATAATTTTACAGAGACAGCAGGTGAGGGCAATGGGGCAGTAGCTGGAGGGGCCGGTACTGTCCTTCCCCAGTTTAGGGACGGGGGTGACAATAGTTATCCTCCAGAGAGGGGGAAAGGAGTGTGAGGACCAAATGTAGTTCAGGATGGTGAGTAGGGTAGTGGTAGCCTTGTTGGGAAGGTGTTTCAGGAATTGATAGGGGATCTTATCTGGGCCCTTGGAAATGCAGCCAGCGTCGTGGATGGCTTAGTTAAGTTCAGAAAGGGTGAGAGAGGTGTTGTAGCTCTAAGAGTTGTTGGAGGGAAAGGTAATACTCCGGGCTTCATCGCGAGCTTTTTTGGTTTTGAAAACATTGGGGTAGTTGGCCGAGGACAAGATGTTGCTGAAAGAGGCAACGAGGTGGTTTAATGATGTCCTTTTTCGAGGTGAGAAGGTTACCATTCCAGGAGAGATGGGAGATGGGAGACCTGCCCACCCTGCCATGGAAGCTGTTAACCATTCTCCAAATCTTCTTAGTGGGGGTGTTGGTGGTGAGAGAAGAGATGAACTTGTTCCAAGTGTTGGTTTTACTGTCCGTGATAGTGCGCCTGGCCTTGGCACGGCTGATGCAAAAGAGGTTGAGGTTGTAGGTGGTTGGGTTAGTTTTGAAGTTCCTGAGGGCCCTTTTCCTGTTCTTGATGGCAGTTTTGCAGTCATCAGAAAACCAGGGGTTGGGGGTGATTAGGGGGTTTGGAGGTTTTGGGAATAGAACAGGTGGCAATATTGATAAGGACATTACTGAAGTGGAAGGGGGGGGGGAAGGTGTGAGTCACAGAGGGTTTCAAAAAGGGACCAGTCAACCTTCTCGAGATTCCAATTGGGGGTGTGGTCAGTGGGGGTTTGAAGGCTGGAATGTATAAGAAGAGGGTAATGGTTACTATCACAGAGATCAGCAGTGACCTTCCAGCTAAAATCAAGGAGGCTAGGGAACAGATAGATAGGTCAATACAGGTAAGGGAGCCTGTGGCAGGGTGAAGGTAGGTTGGGGAGTCAGTGTTGAGCAAGGAGAGGCTGTGCTGTCATAGGTGTTTTCGATGAGCTTGCCTCTGGGGGTGGTGGTATTGGAGCTCCACAGGGGGTTGTGGGCATTGAAGTCACTAAGAAGGATGAAGGGGGAGGGGAGCTGGGAGATGAGGTTGTTAAGGCTGGGTGGCTGAATCTTGGCATTGGGGGGAGATAGATATTGCAAAGAGTAAAGGTTTTGTGGATGGAGATGGACATACAGATGGCCTGAAGGTCGGTGTGCACATGAACAGGGTGGGTTATCAAATCTAACGAGAATGGAGATGCCCCCACAGGCCCTGTCGGCATCCACTTGAAGTTCATGATAGCAAGCAAAGTTGTTGAGGGAATAATGGTCAGTGGTTTTCAAGAAGGTTTCTTGTAGGCAGAAGACGACCGGGTTGAAGGTGGTGGCCAGAAGATCAATTTCTTCAGAATTGGCCTTAACCCTTACTCTCCCAAGGTTCCAAAAATAGAATAAACTATTTCTGAAATTTTTGGAAAGAGGATTTTTTCAGCACTTTCTGTTCCATTTGTACCAAGACAAGTTCGACTTTTATGAAAGCTAACATGTTGAACTTTCCAAAAATGTGCATATTTCCAAACTCAAATATGCAAATTAGGTCATTAAATTAGCATATTAGGTCTCCAAACATTCTATCTTTATGACACGCTTGTGCCTTGTGGCTAAATAGCCAAAAAAAATGGATAGTATTTCTGAATCGTCCTTGGAAAGACCTTTCATTTGATACTATTCATGGATTTTTAGGAATCAGAAGAAAAAAAATGACGCAAATATGAAAATTTTGGTACATTTTGACCTAAGAATTATCCCCCAATTCTGTGAATAATCTATCTAATGGTGTATGGCACTAAAGTTTCCAAAAAAATGCTTTTTCCCCTTCTATGATGTCCAAAACTAATAGAATGCAGAAAAACAAGATGTTTACATCATCATTTGCAAAAAATAGAATAAGAAATAATGCAAATGATATGCAAATTAGGTCATTTACCTCATTTATTATGCACAAAACTGTTTTTTGTTTATTTCTGACCCAATTTCAGCCATTACAAGCTTCACAGCTACTTTTATGTTGATAGACTATGCTGATTATCTATTAGACACTTACTTCTGTTCATTCCACATGGAATTCATAAGAAATGTTTGCCGAAAAGGTCCAAATTTGTAAAGTCTTCTGCTATACCTTGTTGCTCCAAATAGAATAAAAAAAAAAAAAAATTGCAACTATATTCATTCAACTTACTTTAGTTTGGTCTTCCCATAACCAGTTACCGAAGACCTCGTGTCGATCCCGGTCACTCTACACCAGTACTTCCCACAGATGATAGTCTTTATCGGCTGCAGGGATAACCTTCAGCCGTTGTATCTCCTGCAGCCGAGCGTTCCGCTCTTCCTCCCTAGTTTTGAAGGCAGCTTTTTCCGCTGCAGTCGGATTTTCTTTGAGTGGTGATGGTGGCGAGACTGCAGCGAAAGGCCTGGAAAAGGGGCCTGGACTCATCTTCAACGGTCTGTCCCTCTTCCTCTTGGGTTGGGGAGTAGCGGGCGGCTCGTCCTCTTCAAGCATACGTATAACATGTTATCGCATAACATGTTATTGTGGTTTCTAACCTGCCCCACAATTTTGTGGTAACCGTGGGGACAGACTTTTACAGCCGGGAAGCCCGGGGGTACATACAGGGGTCCAAAATGTTTGTTTTATCGATCTAGTCATCACCACAACAGTGGCATAGCCAGGGGGAGGGGAAAAGGATCATGGCCCCAAAAAATAAGGCATCAAAATAATGTACCGGTACTAGGCCTATATACAAGCATTTTCCTCTAAATGGGCCTGGGGCACCCCCAACATGTGTATTTTGCCCTAACATGGGAAAAAAAAGGCGAATTGACGTCATCATCAGAGACCTTTTAGGCATGTAGAGGGAGTGCATCTGTTATTGTAATAGTTCGTCTGAACGATCTATTTCTCCTCTACCCGTGGAGATTTTAAAAATTCCAATACAATATTTGGGCCGGTTTTTATGATTTTTTTGATAAAAAAAGGTCAAAAATGGCCCAAAATCACAAATTTTGGCATATTTTCTTCAAAAAAACACAAACATTGACCAAGTACAAGTAAAAATCGTGTAGCAACCAACAATTCAAACTATCTTTATACTTTACCTGAAGAAAAAAAAATTGAAAAAATATTCATGTATGACATTCGTCGTAATCTTCTCTTTTTTTTTTTAAACGTTTTTTTAAAAAATGCACTTTTTTGTAACGATTTTATTCAAAATTGTTTAATCTAACCCCCTAACAAAATAACCATATTATGACAGATCTATTCAATCTGGTTTGAATGAACTTATTTGCAGCTCTATAGGATTTTGGGAAGGTACTCAAATGTTTTTTTGGAAAAGGGATCGTAAGCGTCACGGTCACCGTGACGCTGGGAGAGTAAGGGTTAAGGCTCCTTATGTTCCATTGTATAATGACTGATGCCAGCCATGTTAGTATGGCTGCCATTGGTGGTGGCTGGCCGCTGAGGGTGCTACAAAAACCTATACCCTCTGTGCTGTTTTAAACGAGGTGTTCAAAGTATAGGAAAATCTCAGTTTCAAGATCTTAAAGGAAATGAAACCATTTATCTTTTTTTTTTCCGCTCACAATGATTAGAAGCAATGTTTGAAGCCGATCCATGTCTTCAAAAACTGTTTTTAAGGTGACTTTAGTTACTTTTATTGAAGTATTTTGGACTACTTTTCTTTTCGGGGAAAATCGTCGGACGAGCTCTCCAAAGTACGGTCAAAGTTCAAAACACTGCCATCAGGGCTATAACAACTTAGCGGGGATAATATGTTTTAGATTATTTGAGGAACAAATTAAGATAATACTTATAAAGTACAATTATATAATCTAAGCATTTCTTTGTTTTATTTATTTGCTTTCGCACACAGTTTTTTAACGAAAACTATTTAATAAAATTATTTTTTTAAATGTTGTCAGCAAAAAAACAACTTGTAGTTTAGTGGAACATTCTAAAACTTATTTGCAGACGTTGAATAATTAATCACAAACGTGCGGTGACTAAGAAAATGGCAACTCAAAATACGAATCTCAGATAACTTGATCCCGTCGTAGTGCTAAATAGGTGAAAATTTAGGAAAAGTTTTTTAGAAAACAATTTTGGAAAAGATTTTTGAAAAAGTGTATTATTAAACTAATTGATATAATGCGCTTGTCAGAACATTTTGTATGACTCACCCCTACTACCCTGGCAATGTCAAAGGTGAGTCATTGACATAAAATAGTGACTCACATGTGTGTCATTGTACCAAATTGTCAGTCACCAGAGTGACTCTGGGATGGGTCAATTTACTTCAGACCCATTGACTTTGAGTCACCAGAGTGACTCTGGGTGTGTCAATTTACTTCAGACTCATCAACTTTGAGTCACCAGAGTGACTTTGAGTCATCAGTGTGACTTTGAGTCACCAGAGTGACTTTGAGTCACCAGAGTGACTTTGAGTCACCAGAGTGACTTTGAGTCACCATAGTGACTTTGAGTCACCATAGTGACTTTGAGTCACCATAGTGACTTTGAGTCACCATAGTGACTTTGAGTCACCCGAGTGACTTTGAGTCACCCGAGTGACTTTGAGTCACCCGAGTGACTTTGAGTCACCATAGTGACTTTGAGTCACCCAAGTGACTTTGAGTCACCCGAGTGACTTTGAGTCACCCGAGTGACTTTGAGTCACCCGAGTGACTTTGAGTCACCCGAGTGACTTTTCGAGTCACCCGAGTGACTTTGAGTCACCGAGTGACTTTGAGTCACCGAGTGACTGAGTCACCAGAGTGACTTTGAGTCACCAGAGTGACTTTGAGTCACCAGAGTGACTTTAAGTCACCAGAGTGACTCTGGAGTGGGTCAATTTACTTCAGACTCATTGACTTTGAAAGTTTGTACAGAGGTGATCGATTGGGGTGAGTCATTTCACTACAAATGTCAGTCACCTAAGTGACTGAGGGGTGCATCAATATACATGTTTTGTCTACCCACTTTGGTGCAAGGACTCACCATGTCTGGGGTTGTAGGAGTGAGTCACACAATTAACAAGTGCATAAGAATATCACAAAAGTAAGTTAAATTTCAATCATCAATTTTTTTACGTGTGAATAAAAAAACAGAACAGGAATTGTACCTTTCTACATAACAACCCTCATATGGTAATCCCAAATCGTACTGAGGAATGTGTACAATAACTACATATCAACATGACCTCAACGCATTTAAAAAGACTGTTTAAAGACACTTCTTTTTGGGAAAGCTTATGTTACTTACTATGCACTTGTCAATTGTGTGACTCACTCCTACACCCTTGGACAAAGTGAGTTATTGCACCAAGGTGGGTGGTCAAAACATGTACAGTGATGCACCCCTCAGTCACTTAGGTGACTGACATTTCTTGTGCAAATGACTTACCCCAAATCACTCGCCTCTGTGCAAAGTCAATGGGTCTGAAGTAAATTGACTCACCCCAGAGTCACTCTGGCGACTGACAATTTGGCACAATGACGCACATGTGAGTCAATTTCATATGCCAATGACCCACCTTTGACTCACATTGCCGGGGGTGGTAGTAAGGGTGAGTCATACAACTGACAAGTGCATTATTAAATGTTTGTAAAGCGCCCTAAACCGTCTTTTTTATTACCAGGATTTGGCGATAAAAGATTACTGTTAGGGCCTTGGCCCATTATTATTATTTAAAGATCATGTGGGCCCAAGACTGGAAATGTGTCTTGTGACCACATTTTTCGACACCCGTTTTTCCCCAAATTTGTAATCGTTATAAATTCCCCTGATTTTCATTATTTTTTGCACGAATTATTTCTTCAAATGTTAATGGATAGTATTTTCAACCCTTTATCTGCCTAAATTTCATGTACTGATAACGTTTTTTGTCGTAACAATGCTGTAATCACCTTCGAAAAACTGCATGTTTAAACTCAAATATATTAATAAATTCGAGTAAGCGGAATACCCACAGACAGAAGCGAACAAGCGACTTTTCGCGAGGCTGGGAACTGACTGCGTTGAGAACTGACTGTGCCCAGACTTAAAATCAAGAAACTTGTTTTCGCTGTATAGGTATTGGTCAGTATCGTAAGAACAGTGGCAGCCAAAGGGAGATATTAACTTGAATTATTGCATAATTAGGCTAGTTGGCCTCAATCTACCTGCCTCAAAACTTCTTACCTGTACTTTGATTCTTCTAAATTCAGTCTGGTCCACCGTCAAGTCGAATCCGATTTCACAGCCCCGAAATTACAGACAACTTGGATTCCAGAAATACACAGATCTCGTATTCGTATATGTAGACTAACGTTATCAACATCTTAGCTGTCAACGTTAGATGTCAAAGCTAGGTCCAGTGGGGTTGGTGGCGTAATTTGTAATAATAAACTTTCCTTTTCAAATCGATTTTTGCCGAACGTGATTACTTCCGAGTATATCTGCCAAATCAATCGCTGAGGGAATTTCCCTTTAAGTTAATTTGTTACCGACCAATGAACTCCAGCTGCGGAAAGAAAAGTTGTAAGCAACAATGCGCGTCACTGGGCGACCACAATCCACAATATTGGCAACTGATGCGAGGTGCGAAGGAACATGTTAATTTGAGCAACATTAAAATCAAACTTGAGATTAATCTGACATAACATAAATAAACTTTGCATGTTTTAGTATTCAAAGAAACATGATTCATAACATAACATAAGATAACAAGATTACGGGCTAAGAAGGGTTAGTCACCCCATTAAAAGCACAAACTAACACCACCACTGCTAAAAAAATTAAAGACGTCCAGAGTTAGTAAAGAAGTTATCAATGTTGACTTTGAAATTGTGAACAGAATTGGAGCTAACTACCCACCCAGGCAAACCATTCCACTCATTAACAACTCTTTGCGAAAAGCTAAAACGCCGAATATCTATCCGTGAGAACTCTTTGGTCAACTTCAAACTATTACCATGTGTCACATGAGGATTAACTGAAACATGCAAGACATTACGGGAAGTCAAAACATCACTACCAGATAGGAATTCAAAAACATGAATCATATCGCCACGTTCGCTTCTCAACTCAAGCGTGTTCAAACCAAGAATTCGCAATCTACATTCAGAAGAGAGATTCCTTACTTCGCAAATAAGTCTAGTGGCTCTTCGCTGAACCTGATCCAAACTGAACTTATCCTTCTCATAAAAGGGACTCCAAGCCTGAATAGCATACTCAAGGTGAGGCCTGACTAACTGTTTATACAAACTGAGAAAAACCTCTCTACCAAAAAAAAAAAAAAAAAAATCTAATCAAACCGAGCATCCTATTTGCCCTTGCAGCTGCTGAAAGCACGCTGTTTAGAAGGCTTCAGATTGCTAGTAATGACAACACCTAGATCCCTTTCTTGATAAACACAACCAAAATTTGAACCATACATGCAGTAATCTAAAGCCAAATTGCTCTGACCAAAATGAATAACTTTACATTTATTAACATCGAATGACCTCTGTCATGCGTGGGACCAAGAAACTAACTTATCTAGATCAGTTTGCAAAAGTGAAGAATCCCTAGCATCATCAACAATCCTGTACAGCTTAGTGTCATCAGCAAATTTACAAATCCTGGAACCAAGAGAAACATCAATATCATTAATGAAGATTAAGAAAAGAAGCGAACCCAATATAGAACCCTTAGGAACACCACTTGTAACCTTCTTCCATGGAGATACTTCACCATTAACAACAACTCTTTGTGACCTGTCAACTAACCAAGAATATATCCAACTGACACATTTTCCCTCCACACCAAGCGCTCTTGTTTTCATCATGAGCCTGCACAATGAAAGCTATCAAATGCTTTTTGGAAATCTAAATAGATAACATCTACATTATGACCAGAATCAACTAGTTTAGTACCATTATAAAAAAACTCCAATAAATTAGAAACACAAGACCTCTTAGGTATGAACCCATGCTGGAACAAATTTAACAAACCATTGACCAGTAAATGATCTAGTACAACATCGTTAATAATATACTACATGACCTTGCACACAACACAAGTTAGACTCACTGGTCTATAGTTACAAGGCAAACTGTAATCACCCTTTTTTGAATTTACAGGAGTGACATTAGCAATTCTCCAATAACTAGGAACAACACCAAAATCAAAGCACACAGATTCATACTAGGTATTATAACAGCATGCAATATTTTATACATGTATGTCTATAGGCCTGCATGTTGATAACAAGGTGTCAACAGTGGAACCAAGTCGAAAATCCTGGTCGCCCAGTGCATCAGAATTGTGTTCACTGGGCAACCAAAATTTCTTACTGGGCAACCATTAGTATGTTATAAAATTCACTCACTTATTTCATGAATTGTTTGTAAAGTGCCGCACAGGCTTCAGCTACATATGAGCCCTCCATCTCATCAATTGTATAGTCTTCAGTTTTAATTGCCTATGTGCATGTATATATTGAAAAAGTGCAAAATAAACTTCAAACTTCAAAAAGACTAATTGTTTGGTGATCACGGTAATTAGGAGATTAAGAAAAAGGACAAGTTGTGTTGTGATTGGATAATGTTCAGTGGCATGAAAAGTCAATTCCATACATAGACTGTATGTAATATCGTTGTATGATAAAACATGTAATTAATTAATGTTCTCTTGAAGTTTTTTTAATAGGCATCCATGGGTGAAGCCAAGTGGGTCGACAGGCTCGTTCTATTCCCCGTCCCCCTCCTCAAAAGGTAAAAAGATCCACAAATATTGCTAAGGTCCACGAGTTTTGCTTAAAGCTCCATGATTTTCAGTAAAATTTGACACAATTTTGGAGAATTTGTTTACGCCATCAGCAATTGTTTTCATTCTACGAATCCCCCACCCCCCTTCCCCAATCTAAAAGGCAGGCTACAACCCTGACTTCTTGCACCAAAATGTACGTTTTTCTGATTGTGGGCATGGGCGGGGTGTGTGATTATGATCTGGGAAAGTTTGTAGTTATAAATTTGCCCCTATATTAAAAAGTGCCCACGCGGTTTTAATAAGCTTTATTTTACAATCACAAAATAAAAGCCGCGTGAAAAGAAAAAAAACATGCGTAATTTTGGTGAGCATATTTATTATTGCTGATCCATGCATGCATTACGGCATGATTACGACACTCAGCAATACTTGAAACTTGTCTCTTAAGATGAGTGAGGGGAGGAAAGGGGGGGGGGGGGGGGGAATTCCTAAACATCTAAGAATTTCTTATTGTTTAATTTTTTAATTCTCCATTAAAACTTGTGAGAAAAGGCCAGAATTAAATAACAAGCCAAACAAGTCACATAGATGGCAAATTTTCAATTCAGGCCAAATTACTTCGAATTTGGATTCCAAAGGCCAATATTCCAGGCTGGTTGTGGACTTATTGAACAAAAGGCAAATCAGGCCACGAGATGAAGGAGAAGAGGAGGGGGGGTGGGGGAGGAGGGGGTCATGAAAGTCTTTCCTTACAAAGTCAAATGCTTGTTTTGCTCGCAAAATCTAGCTTCTATGAATATTGTTTAGCATAGCATAGCAAGGTTTAACGTCCCGAAATCATCCAGTGCTGGACATTATATCAATACGGCCACGGCTTTTGATAACCAGTTGTAAACTCACCAGCTCACTGGTTGCAGACCCGCCGATCTGCATCATCTGACCATAGACAGTACAATGCTGATGAAGGCAGCCGGAACGCAAGATGGGCCATTTTATATCATAAATTTCGAAGACATAGGCTTACGGTATTTGTGCATGCTATAATTACAATAATAAACTCAAAGTACAAATAGGCCAAAAAATCAACTGAAAACCTTTTGGCAGTTTGTCCGGTAGCTGAAAGAATTACAAGTCAAAGGGATTTAAAAAAAGTAAGAATTGAGTAATTTGGCTGGTAATAGCGGGTAACCCTGTTGCGTTTCTATATTACTGTAATGACAGTTTCTCTAGCAGAATACAAAATATTAGATCTTCTCCTGTATTAACGGTGAAGTTTGAAGAGCAAGACTCAGTCATTTCATATCATGGTGAAAACTTTGACGGGAAACATTTCGTTCAATCGCAGTGGCGCCATTTAATAATTGATAAAGTACTTAAATTGCCTTTCTACAGAAGAGAAGCTACGCTACAATTTCCAGTTTTTCGAAGGCTCAAATCTTGCAGTTCCAAATAATATAATTTGAAATGACAAGGAAGCACAAGTAGGAGCACAGGGGCAAAACCCCCATTAAGTTATCAATATTCCCTGCGTTTTCAGATTTTATATGAATTTTCGTAAAATAAAATTCAACCAGCAGATAGTGACAAACTATAGCTGCAACGGATTCATATACATTTTCAACCATTTTGCAAGTTTATCATCAATCCGTTGTAATGTGTTTGTTAGTACATGGAACTTGTCTAAAGATTAAAAGAAGTGTAAAATGGGCCTAAAGTCCTAAAATAATGTCCTTTTCAAGTTTTCTGTAAGATTTGACTGTAGCTGTTATAATTATAGATAATAAACAAATTCCATTTTGCTGTCCGGTAGCGCGGTCTGTAAACCCACACCATGCTTAAAGGTATAGGCCCTACGGACGTGTAGAGGCAATCTAAATTCTGAAATACTCACTATCTCTTCTACTTCAAAAATCCGCGCGATGCTTCTTCTATCCATCAATTGGCTTGTTAAATGTTTCCTGAACGGGTGCGTTACGTCCACGACGCCTACACCGACGCCACACGAGAGCCGCATGCTTAAAATGGCGTCTACGGGGGGAAGACAGGACTGAGAACTGCGCTATAACGCGAAAAAGGATATACGGGGGACTTAATCGTGGGAATAACAGGACAAAACTACGTTTATAACGGGAAAAATGGCGTCTACGGGGAAATGACAGGACAGACAGACAGAACTGCACTTTGACGCAAAAAAAGGGGGTGGGACTTGATTCCAAACCTCGCCCCCTGTTTTCCCGTCGCCGCACTTGACAGCAAAACAGAGTGAGAAAACAAAACATAAGCTAGTCAAAAGCGGGACCGTTTTTAACGTAATTGTTACCAAGATTGCGAATACTCCACAGAACTTTTATAATTGTGTATATGCTACGATGGCAAATAGATTTTAGCCAATTGTACTAAAAAGCATACAAATTGGCTCACATAAAGAGTTTGACGAACTAAATATTTCTAGATACAGGTCAACTTGATTGTTTCTAAGATGTCCTCCAAATTAAAAATTGCCGCGAGGTGAGCTAAAATAACTGTATGCGGATACTAATGGCTACTAGGCCAACATACCTTTTTGTGGGATATAAAATTCATGGTGAAACGTTTGATATAATCTTAAACAAAATCCGCAAGTTCTATTAATTATTTTCCAACATGGTAGCAATTTGGCAGCCATTTTGAACGGTTAAAATTTTAGCTTTGTGGTAGAATATATAGGGAAAAATTAACCACATGGCAATATTACACACATAATGTAAAAATATCATCATTTCACCTAATTGAAGGCCATTTCGAATTTGGCGGCCATTTGGGCAGAAATCGAGTTAGTCCTCTATCCATGATTATTCAGCAAGCTCAACTCTATAAATGTACCAACTTCTCACGCTTTCCAGAAAAAGTGCACAACTTGTCCAAAATTCTGCTAAGATCTTCAGGACTGACACTAGACAGATTCATAATTTAGAAAATGTTTTCAGGGAGACATCTGTTCTTTTATTTTTGCTATAAGCCGTTATGACTATACCATGTAATCACAAAGTGAATCAAAATCAGCATCATTGAACTACAACTGGAAATCAATCTGGTAACAAGGAATGTATGTTTAACAAAAACAAATCGAAACTCATCGTCTTATCCCTTCGGCCACAGCAACTCTGGTACAAACTGGTTGCTGTATTATGCATATAGTGCAAAATATGATCGAAAGAGGCGCGTATTAGCCATTGGTTGAAATTTCAACCAATCAAAAAATTAGAAATGAACGTCCTTATGCATTATGCCAAGATCGCACCTTTATGCAAATCCATCTTATATGATTAGATGACAGAGGACTAATTCCATTAAAGGATTAGTTCAGGTGTCAAGCACGCTCATCTTATATGAAAGAGGACTTCAACAGCAACAAAATGGTGCAGAAAGCATTCAAAAATTTTATTCCGATATGGAGGCACTGAAGTTGAAAGTTCTGTATTATTTGTTTGGAAGCGACAGAAATCATAGTTGTGACGTCACATCCTCAGATTTTCCGAAATCTTTATGTATTCTATCATATATTTTCTTACCATTTTGTGGCTTCAAAACCATTGGATATGTTAGGAAAGTGTTAAAACAGAATTTAGTAAGAGTATAATTATGATTTACCCCCTAAAGAAAGTACTTTCAGGAAAAGAGTTTATCTTTT
Source organism: Chiridota heheva (assembly GCA_020152595.1). Lineage (NCBI taxonomy): Eukaryota > Metazoa > Echinodermata > Holothuroidea > Apodida > Chiridotidae > Chiridota > Chiridota heheva. The sequence continues at coordinate 673,669 of JAIGNY010000879.1, forward strand.
AGAAAGTGAAAAACTTATATAAATATTCTTGAAATGAACAATTAACAATTGTTAAGAATGCGAGTAGGAGGGTGCCAACCTTCCATTATAGACTTTATGCATCACTCATTTCTACACCGATAAGACAGAACTTTAAACTTGCAAATCTTCATATACGGAATAAGGTTTTAGTTTTGTCACCATTTTGTTATTATCAAATTCTTCTTTCATATAAAATAAACTTGTTGACCACTGAACTAACCCTTTAAACAGATATTCCAGTTTAAAGTTCTCGCACAATTGTGTAGAAACGGTTGAATTCAGACTATTCGTGACGTCTTATCCTCACTTTACTCAAAATCTTGATGTATTCTTTGATATTTTCCTGGGATGTTGTGTCTTAAAGACCACTGAATATACACCAGCAATGAAGTAAAACAAAACCTATATGGTAATTACAAATTACCACCTGATGAAAATTTGTGAGTCTTTCCAGAATCAGGCCTGTCTGTTATTAAAGGCTCATATGAGATATATTTCTATTCATTATCCAATAACTTTCAATCATCAAATTATTTCCTGAATTTTAGGATAAGTACAAGTGAAAGCAGTATCTTTGTACTGCATGGATACGAAACGAACAATTCATGGGATTACTTTCCCTTTGAAAACTATTTTAAACACAAACCTTGGCTGCTTGGGGCTTTATTTTGTACCATATGTGGACTGCAAGAAGGAAGTTTAAAGGATTAGACCAGGGGCCAAGCGAGTCTATCTTGTGTGAAAGAAGACTTCATCAGAGACAAAATAGTAAAGAAAGCATTCAAAAATCCTTTAAGGAGATAGATATAAGTTTAAATTTTGGTACCATTTGTGTAGAAACGACTGAAATCAGGTTAGTTGCGATTTCATGGCCGCAGATTCCCCAAAGTCTTTATGTATCTTATCATATTTTGTTCTGCGATTATCTACCTACTGTGGTGTAGCGGTTATAATACCTGTCTACAGACCACGAGGCCCCGGGTTCAATCCTGGGGCGGGTAGACACGCCAGTGCACCACAACTGGTTATCAAAGGCCGTGGACATTAACTTGGTTGTCGATGTTATGTCTGTCCGTACGTCGTACCTGTGTTCTCGTCTGGGTCGTATTAAGCGTTTCGTGATAGCATTTGTACTATCATAAGCGAATACGCAGGCGACGACCCCGTCATTGTAATTGTGTGTTCAACTCTCTCTCTCTGTTCTGCGATTTTGTGGCTTAAAAACTATGGGATATGTCAAGAAAGTAAAAAAAAAAACTGAACCTAGCAAGGGTATTCATAATATAGCACATGAAGAAATTTCGAGGTAAA
>JAIGNY010000879.1:685000-787500 GCA_020152595.1 Chiridota heheva
TAGATTCTTACCAAATATTCCTGTTTTTTAAATAAGCACCCTAAATTTCAATGTGTGTTGCCCTTTTATACGAATAACAAATTCTTGAACCTCTTTTGTTGATAAAGTGCCCTTTTAAAATCTAAAAGAATATAATAAGCGCCCACAATTTAAAGATATTTTGCCACAAATGCTGAATGTGCAATTTATTAGGAAACAAAAGCTATTTATTGGCATCCGCCTCCCCTCTTCTTCCACCTCCCCCCCCCCTCCCCCTCTCTCCTCCGCCCCAAAAATCGCAAGATTGTTAAACAAAAATGACTTTGATCCATTTATATTGTGGAGTATTATTCGAGTATTCGTGATGACATCATAATTGCGTCATACTGAAAAAGCAATGCATTCACATCTGGCAACCTAGTTAATTTTGTTTTAAAAAGTCCTTGCCATGGGTGTGCCGGCCACCCCCAATTGGAGCATCTTTGAAATGGAGCTCAGGGCAAACTTACGATATATACCCAGCCCCTTGCCATACACTGCATGCCATTCTCCACCTTTTTTGTTACGGTTAAAAATGTTATGTACAGGCTACCAAAATTTCAACAAAGAGACACTTTTAATTTGTCCGGGGGAAGAAAAAAAAAAACGGAGGCCCTCACCACTGACTCGCTGAAGACTTGGCTGTCGAGTGTGATTTTGGATAATGCAGACTTGATTTAGAATCTTGTCAAATATATTTATACTGATATACTGAGTTCAAATAATTTTTTGCAACTTCGAAAATAAAATAAAAAAATCTCTAAACCATTCTAAGGACCCCTTATTTGCTATTCAAATTGTTTGGGACATTAATATTCCGAATCATGATCAATACAATTGATTAGTCGTGATGTAAATATTTCCGAATTTGAAACTTATGATCAATAAATTTCCCAATTTTATAGATCTCGGTATGAAATTTTCTAATTTTCCTGAAATTTAGTTTTGGTCTTAAATTCACAAATATGCAATTTATCGTGGCTGCAAAGTTAAGAAGAAAAGAAACAGAAAACTTTTATGACCAATAAAGCTTTACACATTTCCAGGTGAAGTTAGAGGATGGGAATGGAGAGATGAAGGGAGGAGTGGAGGAGAAGGAAGGACAATAAAAATTGTCACTCAAGTTATGCTGTCATACCGTACATGCTTTTCAAAATATGTCAGTCGATTAAGTGCGCCTCAAATCCTGTGCCCCCGACCTGGATTCAAAGATCTTCCGCCGCCCCTGACATGGAACTAAAACATGTAAAATACTTTGTTCTTGGTTCAGATCCTCATTAGAAATCTTAAATAATAAAAGCGCCCTCACTGGATTTTGCCGAAGGTTCCTTCTGACACCCCTGCCAAATATCTACGTTCGCTTGGGTATTTGTGCAAGAAATTGTTGCAAATTTGATAGAAATGTCGTAGAAAAGATATTTTCGACTTGAAATTTGAAAGCACAGGAATCGTGCGCACGTATATAAACTAAAGCGTGGTATTCAGTTGTGTACAGATTGTTGCATGTTTTCACAGATAGATATTCCGCATGCATGTTCAAAATGCCCGGATGACCGAATACGCAAATAAATAGCTAAATTGGAATAAATAGCTAAATTGGCATTATGATAAAAATAGTCCCTCCCAAATTGTATCCCCTTTCCCCCAACCTGTACGTAGTAGTTGTGTGGTCAGAGGGCAACTGCCACCGAGTTAAGCTTTCTAAGGGTACCAAATGCTCACAGGGGCGCCAAAATTGTCCTGCGATTATATTTGTATATACTTTTTATTCCCAACAATTTGTATCATATACAAAACAAACGTTATAAATGTTTTTTCTCAAACCTGTATTCTTACATCAAACACATGAAAATCATCCCTGGACCGCTACCACTGTGACATGACTAAAGACACATCGTCAATGGGACCTTACATTTGAACATTCGTTCAAAATCTATGTATTTTTTTCAACTAGTGTGGAATTGACACGATTTAAAGCAATTTTTTGCTACTAAATTCACGCCACAAAACGCTGAGCCTAATGGGATTCTCCCGCTGCATGGGCGCCTATCAGGCAGCCAGGACGTCAACGCTACATTTGACACAATCTAACAATATTTAGATATTTTCAGCTATCAAAATCGCTAGAAAAGCATAGCTTCCGGGGCTTTCCTCTAGGTTTGATACAATTTTAAGCAAATTTTCTGCTATCAAAATCACGAGACACGTATGGCAGTATGGGGCTAACGTCAGTACGTATAAGGCGGGCTTACTTCGCCCCAGCGCTCCAATCCAACTGCCTCGCCTCAAAGATTTGACACATTCTAAAGCAAAAACGTAGGGTTCCACCCAGATAAGACACTACGTTGGACCAACGTTGGCAAACGTTGACGTTATATTGTGTTGGCAAATGAATGTTGGGCCAACGTAGAACCGTTGTGTACATGCCAACAGTTAGGCATTTTACATTAACTCAACGTTGGACCAACATTAACCAGCCAGCCGCTTGGCCTTTTATGTTAAACCAACGTTGGGCCAAAATTAACCAGCCAACCGTCGGGCCTTTTATGTTGTTAAACCAACGTTGGGCCAACATTAAGCAGCCAGCCGTTGGGCTGTATATATTAACCCAACGTTGGGCCAAAATTAACCAGCTGACCGTTGAGGTGTGGTTTATAGTATGGATAATTATAGAAAAGGCGGAGTTTAAAAGTAATTCATTATTTTTATGATTATTGTTTCACAAGACAATTAAAAAGTCACAAAGACAAACTTGTTATTTGAAATTAAAGTTCGACCAAAAGCCTAGACCATATATGGCTCAAGAATGTTTTTTAGATATATTTTGTTTATAAAGAAAAATAAACAAAAGCAATTTTGCATTTATTTTATTTTTTAAAACTCTCACCTATGAATTAGGCCTACATATATTCAATTTCCTATGTACTATCATATATCAAAACACTATAGCCTGATGCATTACATTGTGCATACTTAGTGATATTTTATCAGTGTTCATTAACGTGATATTATCGATTATCACGATAATGGCTTGGCGACATATCGACATGGCAATAAGTTATTGTCGTCACAACCCTATAATAACCCTAGGCAAACATTTATGTGAGTGTTGGCTTATCGCTGGCAAAACATTGGCTAAACGTTCATATATACATACGTTGTTCAATTGTTGGTACAACGTTGACCCAACATGTATTGTTTGAATGTTGGTAATGTTGGCACAACGTTGGTCCATTGTTATATCAATGCGTTGGTCAGATGTTGTTAAAACGTTGGCGCAACATTTTAACCAATGTGTCGGTTCAATATTAGTTAAACGTTGGCCCATTGTTAAAACAGCGTGTTGAGCCAACCATCAGCCTACGAGCACCCAACCTACTGACCTAATCCATACGTTAAGCCAATGCAGTGCCAACATAGAATACAATCTTCAGCCAACGTTGGCCCAACCAAATTGTGCTATCTAGGCCAGGGGCTTTGCCCGTGAGTAGAAACCAGGGCTTCGCGATCTTTACCTCTAGTATGCCTTTAGATTTAACACAATTTTAAACAAATTTTTGGCTATCAAAATCACGAGAAGCGCAGGGTTTCCGGGTGCTTCGCCCCTAGATTTGACACATTTTTCAGCGATTTTCTGCTATCAATATCATGAGTAACGTATTCCGAAAGCTTCGCTTCCTGGTCCCCTACCAGTGCGGACGCAGATCCATGTCTGAGTTTCAGGGGGCAAACACTTGAGCAGTGGCGAAGCTAGAGATGTGGAGAGGCCAGAGGAAAGCCCCGGAAGCTATGCTTTTCTCGCGATTTTGATAGCTGAAAATATCTAAATATTGTAAGATTGTGTCAAATGTAGCGCTGACGTCCTGGCTGCCTGGTAGGCGCCCATGCAGCGGGAGAATCCCATTAAGCTTAGCGTTTTGTGGCGTGAATTAAGTAGCAAAAAATTGCTTTAAATCGTGTCAATTCCACACTATTTGAAAAAAATACATAGATTTTGGAACGAATGTTCAAATGTAAGGTCCCATTGACGATGTGTCTTTAGTCATGTCACAGTGGTAGCGGTCCAGGGATGATTTTCATGTTTTTGATGTAAGAATACAGGTTTGAGAAAAACATTTATAACGTTTGTTTTGTATATGATACAAATTGTTGGGAATAAAAAGTATATACAAATATAATCGCAGGACAATTTTTACGCCCCTGTGAGCATTTGGTACCCTTAGAAAGCTTAACTCGGTGGCAGTTGCCCTCTGACCACACAACTACTACGTACAGGCTGGGGGAAAGGGGATACAATTTGGGAGGGACTATTTTTATCATAATGCCAATTTAGCTATTTATTCCAATTTAGCTATTTATTTGCGTATTCAGTCATCCGGGCATTTTAAACATGCATGCGGAATATCTTATCTGTGAAAACATGCAACAATTTGTACACAACTGAATACCACGCTTTAGTTTATATACGTGCGCACGATTCCTGTGCTTTCAAATTTCAAGTCGAAAATATCTTTTCTACGACATTTCTATCAAATTTGCAACAATTTCTTGCACAAATACCCAAGCGAACGATATTTGGCAGGGGTGTCAGAAGGAACTTTCGGCAAAATCCAGTGAGGGCGCTTTCACTATTTAAGATTTCTAATGAGGATCTGAACCAAGAACAATGTTTTTTACATGTTTTAGTTCCATGTCAGGGGCGGCGGAAGATCTTTGAATCCAGGTCGGGGGGGGGGGGGCACAGGATTTGAGGCGCACTTACTCGACTGACATATTTTGAAAGCATGTACGGTACGACAGCGTAACTTGAGTGACAATTTTTATTGTCCTTCCCTTCTCCTCCACTCCCCTCCCCTTCATCTCTCCATTCCCATCCCCTCTAACTTCACCTGGAAATGTGTAAAGCTTTATCGGTCATAAAAGTTCTCTGTTTCTTTTCTTCTTAACTTTGCAGCCACGATAAATTGCATATTTGTGAATTTAAGACCAAAACTAAAATTCGGGAAAATTGGAAAATTTCATACCGCGATCTATAAAAATTGGGAAATTTATTGATCATAAGTTTCAAATTCGGAAATATTTACATCACGACTAATCAATTGTATTGATCATGATTCGGAATATTAATGTCCCAAACAATTTGAATAGCAAATAAGGGGTCCTTAGAATGGTTTAGAGATTTTTTTATATTATTTTCGAAGTTGCAAAAAATTATTTGAACTCAGTATATCAGTATAAATTTATTTGACAAGATTCTAAATCAAGTCTGCATTATCCAAAATCACACTCGACAGCCAAGTCTTCAGCGAGTCAGTGGTGAGGGCCTCCGTTTTTTTTCTTCCCCCGGACAAATTAAAAGTGTCTCTTTGTTGAAATTTTGGTAGCCTGTACATAACATTTTTAACCGTAACAAAAAAGGTGGAGAATGGCACGTCAGTGTATGGCAAGGGGCTGGGTATATATCGTAAGTTTGCCCTGAGCCCCATTTCAAAGATGCTCCAATTGGTGGTGGCCGGCACATCCATGGCAAGAATTTTTTTAAACAAAATTAACTAGGTTGCCAGATGTAAATGCATTGCTTTTTCAGTATGACGCAATTATGATGTCATCACGAATACTCGAATAATACTCCACTATATAAATGGATCAAGGTCATTTTTGTTTAACAATCTTGCATTTTTTTTGGCGGAGGAGAGAGGGGGAGGAAGTGGGAGGGGAAGAAGAGGGGGGAGGCGGATGCCAATAAATAGCTTTTGTTTTCTAATAAATTGCTCATTCAGCATTTGTGGCAAAAAATCTTGATATTGTGGGCGCTTATTATATTCTTTTAGATTTCAAAAGGGCACTTTATCAACAAAAGAGGTTCAAGAATTTCTTATTCGTATAAAAGAGCAACACACCTTGAAATTCAGGGTGCTTATTTAAAAAACAGGAATATTTGGTAAGAATCTAAGATTTTATTTGGCTCTAATGATTACAATCGTAGCGCTTCCGGAGCGTTGCTCCTGTACCCCAACCAGGTATTTTGAGTCCTTTACTTGGTTTATAATAACAACATATTTTCTGAAGTTTGCGAATTTCGTCTGAATTTGATATTCTATTTACCCTTAGAAAATGAAATCTTTGTAAATTTCGACCGAATCTAAGCTTTTATTTGGCTCTCAAATGAATACAATCGTAGCGCCATGTTCTGGCCCTCACCAGGTACAAATATTGAAAACTTTATTTAGATTGATTTAATGTTATGCCCACCCAAGCCTTATGCTCCATACTCAACCCTGCCTACCCATGGAACACATCTCCTTTCATTTCAATGCCATTTCCAAAATGGAATCATTTTCTGATTCAATGGTTTCCCTTTTCTGGACATTTTCGAATAGTAATCTACCATTTTGCATTTACTGAGCGCAAAATTTCAGCAATTTTGTTGGTTCATTTTCGCAATTCCGAAAACTGAATTTTCAAATAAGATTTCCCAGGTATGCTAGTTTGTATGTGAGGGTGTGTGTGTGTGTGTGTGTGTGTGTGTGTGTGTGTGATGGTGTGTGTGTGTGGGCGGGGGGCACTATGCTCTACCGAAGTAATTTCTAATGTATGATTCTATAATGTGTTTCAATCACATTCCTTCCAAATTTCCTGGATCATTTAATTTTTAGAAAACTATCTTCATTCCCGTTCAATTTTTTTCATTTTAATGCAATTTTTGTGAATTTTTTCTTAATCTGGGTATATGGTCAATATTCAAAAATTATCTGGAAATGTTGCTCAATATTAATATACTTTTTATTGATTTTACCAAATGTTCCTTCAATTTGATTTTAATAAGTCCCAGTCGAAAGAAAGCATGCATGCGGCGGGGAACGTGAAATCATTCATCTGTTTATGGAGTACCTTTCCCCCTGCTCCCCACTTCCTGAGACTTTGCACCCTCATGACCGAATTGGCGGGGGGCTGGGGACAGCAGCTCCCCCCTCCCTTCTGTTGGCCGAAAACCTTGAGTCTAGCAGAATCATGCCCGACTCGGCTAGATATCTGGGTTATACACACTCTCTCTACTCGGCATGATACTGACAAAATGAAACATGGGCATCGATCTTATATAGTCAGGCTAAGAAGTAAAATGTACATTTAAGGTCAGTGAATTTGTCGGAATTATGCCCAATTCGGCTATATTTCAAAAGAAATTTCCACCAAATCCAAAACTTCCTGGAAATGGCAGAAAATGTTTCAAAAATTGAAGACAATTTTCCCAAAAATGGAAGAAAATTGCTTGTAAATTAATTTAATTCCCGAAAAATTAAAGAAAATTTCTTAAAATTAGCCAAACAATTCGCGAACTTGAAGAAAAAAAATATGCCCGAAAATGAGAAAAAATTCCTAAAAATGCCTGGAAATTAAGAAATTTTCCGAAAATTGAAGAACACTGCCTGGAAATCAAGTAAAGCTCCGAATTTTGAGGACAATTTCCAATCCCCTCCTCTCCAGGGCCACCCAAAGCCAAAAGCAGTGGTGAAATCATTATTCAAAATTAATTGCTTATTCACAGATTCATTGCGATTTTCCCTTCGTAATTGGTTTTCGAGGGCAGAAAGTCAATCTCACCTCCTCCGCCCTCCCCTCTTTATGAGTAAGATGGTCCCGTACAGCCATGTGCACCCTGATGATACAATTGTTCATAAAACACATTATCACATCATATCTGGTTTGATTTTGCCTGGTACCCTAAACATTTTATCCTGGCTCGGCCCCTTATCATTCTTTGATCTAAATAGTGCACCCCACATTTTACATCTCTTCCCGACGGAGGTCGGGCCCAAGCTGCCAAGTATGATGTTGTCAACATCATAAAGAGTCGGGAAATGATTCTGATATTTATAGCAGAGTATAGGGCATATGATTTAGACATGTCTATAAATTAAATAGTACATTCGATATTTAACATCTCTACCGGGCTAATATCGGTTGTCCCCACTCCCCCCGTTCTGTCTCGTAAGGCCATAAAAATAAGGAACAAGTATTTCGCAAATCATTTTCAAAGTATTCTAAAGTTTTCTTACCATTTCTCTTCACACCTTTTTTTTTTCCCGACGAAATAGTCAAAATTACAATTGTCCTTCAAAACCTTTTTCTAGGGAGTGTAATACCCCACATCCTCTTAATTCATGCCCCTGCCTTGTCCCTTCCTATATACGTCCCTGATCATAACATTAAATGATGATAATGATGACGATGACGATGACGACGACGACGACGACGATGACGATGACGATGATAATAGTAATAATGATAATGATGATATATAGATTAAACAACGAAAGCTAGACAAGCCCCTTAGTTGTTAGATAAAGGGGAGGTTATGCGACATATTTCCCTTTAAAACATAACGTCTGCCTCACAGTGGAATTGCCGACGACGACGAGTGAATACACAATTACAATGACGGGGTCGTGATATTCGCTTATGATAGTAACAATGCTATCACGAAACGCTTAATACGACCCGGACGAGAACACAGGTACGACGTACGGACATACATAACATCGACAACCAAATCAATGTCCACAGCTTTTGATAACCACTTGTGGTGCACTGGCTTGTCTACCCAAGCCAGGCTTGAATCCAGGGCCTTGTGGTCTGTAGACATGTATGATAACCGCTACACCACAGTTAGTAGACAATGAAATTGCTTAGCTTTTGACTTATTTTATATTGGCTGGTTTATTTACCAATCACACTCCGTGCCATGCAGTGTCTCTGCCATATATGACCGTGTTGTCTGTTTGTAAAGACGTAAAAACTCCATATAAAGATAATCCTTTTGTGTTTTGCTGTAGTCTTGCTCAAAAATTGAGTAATAGATTGGTCCCGGGAGTTAACTGACCTATACTCTATAGGTAATAGTTATGAAAATGATGTTAATTTAGGTTGCCTTGATGCTGATCTGCCGATAAGGCCCAAAACGAATGTCATTCTTAAACCTTTTTAGCTCAAAAACCTTTGACAAAAACCTGCAGCCCCCTTTTATAGAATTATAATAGACAACGAAACAACAACAAATCTTACTCAAGTTTTTTGTTCTGCAATTAAGAGTCATTAATGTTGATCAACAATGTTCATTTTTACACAGCAATCACAGGGTGGCATCTATTTAATACCCACAATGATAAGGCAAATACAAGTTTAAACATACAAATCTCCAGACCAAAAGAAGATTTTGCTTAAGGGTCTATGGACGCCTACACGCAACTAATTCTAAACGCAACAGTCTTTAAATCTTGTTAATAGCAAGTATAGATTTTGAATTATAGCTGATTCAAGTTTTAGCGATCTGCAGTGAATGCATAATTCATGTTAAAGGAAAGGTATCGTACCATAAATAAATTCAGGAGTGAACGCCACCGTACTATTCCGTAATGTGATGTTACCGATAACACATAGGCCCCTATATTTGGTCCGGCGGGTTAAAGATCGATAACGACGCATATCTCTCACGGTCAATAGGACAAATTGAAAAGCGGAAGTGACGTAACCAGCACGGCGGCGTTCACTTCTTAATGTATTTATGGAACGATACCTTTCCCTTAAATTTGTGACGTATAACCTAGGCGGGTATCTGAACAGCTCAATGTAATTCTTTATATTTTCTTTCCCAATCTGTTCCTAAATTTGATGACAAATTATGTTCCCAGTAGATTTTGGTTAAGGGTATGATCAACAATCAAAAAACGTTTTGTTAAATTTGTCTTTCCATTTTTTGCAAATGTGTGATTAGCAATTACAAAAAAAATCCAAAGGGTTTATATCAGGAAATTGGAAATTCCGCCCTTCCATACATCACAAGAGAAACTTAAAGGGGAACACAAATTTGCATATTTCGACCTGAACATTAAAATGCTCTAAAATGGTCAATTTTTAATCAATTTGGATACAAATTTTGGCTATTTTTATCATTTTTCATGGCTATTAAAGCAATTTAGCATAAATTGTTGCAAACACTTCCATATACGTTTATCAAATCGAGCAATTTAATCCCTAGTATCTCGAAATTGACATGAAAAACATTTCTTGATTATATGGCTTTTTGCAGAGTTTTGTGTCATTCTCACTAAAATACTCACTTTTCTTATTTCCAATGTGTGTAAATTTCTACAATTTGAAATTCGTCCAACAAGTTAGGTAAACAAAACGCGTTGTGCATTATGGGTGCATAGCGACCTCAATTGTTTGAAGGGTTGAAGTGACCCTTAATGTCTATGAACATGTAGCAATTTCTATATGGCAGAATGGGATGAAAGAGTATCTGAACAAATCAGTTTTTAAATTTTGCAAAAACTTTTTTTTAGTTTTTGAGTTACGGCAGTTTAAATTTTGATCAGTTTTTAATTTTTAATCTATGCAAAATTTGTAATATATATGACTGGGCGAACAGCTCAAAATCTTTTAGCATAAGTGATTTTTTCTCCTAAGTCAATTGTCACTGAACATGATGAGAAAGTCTGTTCCGACTAGAATTTTATTGGGTGTATGATAAACACTCAGAATTTGCTGCTACACTTCCAGACTTCAAAGAATTATGATAAACATAACAAACAAAAAAAGATTTGCAAAGGTCGCCCTCTAATACATCACAAAATTCGCATAAAATATGCAAGTTTGCCAGATGTTTAAAAATGCTGTAAAATGGTCAATATTGAGCCGATTTTTATGAAATGTTCTGCTACTAGGATGATTTTTTTTTTATAGATTTTAACGTAATTTAACTGATGTTGCCTCTTCACGTCCATAAGCCTTAACGATTTTTACTGGACAGGTAAGTATAATTAATTAGGCTAAAGTATAGTTAATATATTATTTATTGAAGTATCTACATTTTTTTTTCGAGCCAGTATTTCAGCAGTTTCAGGATCACATTCATGGACAAGTGCGTCATTCGCATTGCCGTGCGGTGTGACGGGTCTACCACGGCAGCTGACGTCTTTGTACTAATCTGATTCTCGTGTTAATATCACATACAATAACAGTGGCGTAACTAATGGGGGAGGTGGGGGCAGGGAGACAGCCTCCCCCGGCCCAAGATCTATAAGGGGGTCTGTAAAAATATAGCATTATACCGTTGGCCTTACTCTCCCCCTGCCCGAAGGGCCCTACCTACGCCACTGACAAATAAGCAACAATCCCAATACCTGTTACGCAATTTTTCGGAAGCAATTTATTTTTTTACTTCAAGGACGCCGTTTAAAACTTAAAACACAAGTTAAGTCCTTAGTTTCATGTAATATATACTAATATAAAGGACGGAAAGCAAAATGTACATACACATGAAATAGCTTTCTTTTAAGAATACCTTTTAACATAATCCTGTGTAATATGCTGCTGTACCTGCCTGTGCTTGTTGAATCAATAAAAATAGCCAATTGTTGGAAAAGAAAACTGGGTAAAAGTTCGTCTTTTGTATGATAGCATGGCACGACGTGGTGGTTATTGCATTGGCCAATTGCTATATTATAGACTTGAAACTAAGTGTATGTAATCTTCTGGAACATGTCAATAATCTGTGTGAATCTGTGGCTGCGGTATTGTTGTGTATATTTATTGAGAAATATTCAGTAGTTTGTAAGTGTCAAAGTAAACCAGTAAAACTTCAATCAGTCAGTTATATATTTTAGGAATATCAATATAAGTTGGAATATCAAAAGAATTCTCAAAGCTTATTAGTGGAGTGTGTGTGTGTGCAGGGGCGCAACTTACTTATATAATTTGTTATCGTACGACAATTCCAGTTTGAGTATTTTGTCGAGACAAAAACATGATATTGAACCAAAATGTCGAGGAAAATTAATATGGTTATACCTTTATGTCTTTGTTTTTTTGCAAAAAGACAAAATACTGTTATATATATATATACATATATATATATACATATATATATATATATATATATATATATATATATATATATATATATATATATATATATATATATATATATATATATATATATATATATATATATATATATATATATATATATATATATATATATATATATATATATATATATATATATATATATATATATATATATATATATATATATATATATATATATATATATATATATATATATATATATATATATATATATATATATATATATATATATATATATATATATATATATATATATATATATATATATATATATATATATATATATATATATATATATATATATATATATATATATATATATATATATATATATATATATATATATATATATATATATATATATATATATATATATATATATATATATATATATATATATATATATATATATATATATATATATATATATATATATATATATATATATATATATATATATATATATATATATATATATATATATATATATATATATATATATATATTCTCTTCATGGCTGTACAAGGTGGTGGTAGGAAAGAAGGGCGAGGAGGGGATGGGTGGGAAGTCGGCTGGACACCATCTTAGTAGGGCAGAGAAGTGAACTTTCAGATGTATTGTTTCAACCGTAGATACATCTGAAACATACCCGACTCGGTTGGTATTAGAATCATGTACTCCCGATTCCCCCCTGCATGATGATGACAACATCATACTCGCATACCAATCTTAGTCTGATTGAGATGTAAAATGTCGGATGTAATGTTTAAATTAGAGATGTGTGTGTGTGTGGGGGAACAGTGACGTGGTGGGTCATGTTGTACTGGGGCAAGAGTATTTTGGCGCCCTCAGCCCCACCCTCAAAAATACTCATAAGAGTATAAACGTTTTGCACATAGATCTTAATTGGCATGCACCGTTTAGTTGGCAGATAAATTCATCGAATTCATTATAGCTGACGGTAGTAAATTTATGATTTCCTTTAGAGGCAGCCGTTATAGGAGCCCCTGGAAGCCATGCGTGTTTCGTTATTTTTATAAAATTGCTCATATCAAATCCAAGAGCGAAGCCCTACGTTTCTTGTGATTTTGGTAGCAGGAGGTTGGCAATGCTTAAGATCAGTGTTTTAAATATTAGGGCAAAGCCTCCGGCACCTCTGTGTTTTACGTGCTTTTGGTTTTTCTTCATATTGTGTCAAATCCAGGGTCTACGCCTGGCGCTTCTCGTAATTTTGGTAGCAGCAAAATCTATGAACAAATCACCTGAAAGGCTGGAAGCTCTGCATTTCTAGCAATTTTGAGAGCAGAAAATTGCTTGATATTGTCTCAACTTCAAGGTGTAAGCCCTGTTAGGGTCCCAAGGGGCTTGAAGTCCTCGTCTAAGAGTCTTGAAGTTTCTCGTGATTTCGATCAAAGAAAATTCCTTAAACTCGTGTTAAATCCAGGGCAAAGCCCTGCGCTTTAACCTGTTTCATAGCCAAAAATTGCCTATAATTGTGCGAAATCTAAGGCGAAACTCTGGTATGGGTGCAGGGAGCAAACTCCTCGTAAGCCTTACATTTCTTGTGATTTGACTTGCTTAAAATTGTGTCAAATCATACGGGTGAAGCCCTGGCAGGGGCCCAGAGGCGAGCCCCCTAGAAGCCCTATACGTTTCTCGTGATTTTTATAGCAGGAAATTATTTTAGAATGACATTGAGTTAAATCTAGGGATGTAGGGGCGAAGCTCCGGAATCCCCGCATTTCTCGCGAATTTGATTGCAGAAAATCCAGCTGTCCAGAGTGAAAGCCTTCAGAGGCGCTTAGGCAGTTAGGAGGCGAGACCCCCAGAAGCGTAGCGTGATTTTTGTATTAGAAAATTGCTTAAAGATCGTGTCAATTTTTTCACTTAAGTTATTAAAACAAATGTTCAAATGTAGAAGCCCATTGCCTGTACACTATTGTGCCTTTAGTTGGGGTCCAGTGATGATTTTCATGTTTGTTACGTGAATAAAGCTTTGAGAGAAAACATTTACAACGTTTGTATTCTAAATGATACAAACTGCAGAAATAGAGAATAAAAGTATATACAAATATATCTCAGGAAATCTTTTGCGCCCCTGTGAGTATTCGGTGCCCTCTCAGAAATCTTCACCGAGGTAGTTTCCCTTGGCCCTTGCCACCACGCCACTGGAGGGGGTGATGTGGGGTGGGGTCTGTTCCCAATTGTTCTAAATTGTATGATTGTAGACATGTATATCGTTTAAGTCAGAAAAATACAAATTTTCGTTGGGCAAATACAACATTTCGTTGGGCAAATTTGTCCTACACCGCCTGTGCTCGAAGTAAAGTTACGCCCCTATGTGTATAGGGGGGGGGGGGTCATGGACCCCGGTAGGACCGTCGATATGCATGGACGAGCACCTTTACAGGTAAGGTATATGGACTCCTATGCAATTTCCCTCTTGTGCACCCTTCTCGGTGGGGTTGGCTGACCAGAAAGTTCCAAATTTTAAAAGCGATCGGTCACTGTCTTACTGGCGGATCTGAGGGTTTTTCTGGGATGGCTAAAATATGTACTGAAAAGCAAAAGTTGTTGCTACATAGCTTCTACAAGATGCAAACTATTACGTGATCTGAACATCATCAGAAAAATGTATTTTTACTTTTTTTTTTATTTTCCATCAAAGACTTTGAGAACAGGTCAGAATTAAGCCTAATGAAATATTTAACATCCAACAAATCCATAAACAAATAAAGCCAAAAACAAACCCTCAAAAGGCCAAAAAAATAAAGTCAATGCCAGAAAAGACAAATAATACGTGGCCAAACATGTCTCAAAAGAGCCACAAAAAGCCAACTTTTCAGAAAAAGCCATTTTCTTCACATTTGGTTTCTAAAAAGCGAACTTGTCTACCTGTTTTAGACCTTACAGGCCAGTTTTCGTCTCTAACGTGGGGGTAACTAGACTTTAATTCGTGTGCTATGACTGGTCGAAATACAATGGTCAAATCCTTACCAACCAGTAATCGTTTTGGAATAAAATGTAGGCCGTCACAATTTAATCACAATATATGGCCTTTCAACTTTCACCAACTACAGCAATTGTGACCTACCAGTGAAACTAATAAGCTATCTCGATCTAAATACCCAAATCAAATACTGCTAGGATTTACCACAGATCGCTTTTGTCCACTCAAAATAGAAAAAAAGAAAAAAAGAATCCAGACACATCATGGTCATTTAGCCATCAACTTGCTAAGTAAATTTGCGGAAGCTCAGTAAAGTTTTAAAAATTTGGATTGTATAAATGTTTTGTTGCATATAAATCGAGCTACTCCGTGACAAGTAATTTTGAATAAAAAAAAAATGATTGTATGCCTAACCTTCCGCTCGATTCAAAGAAAGAACTTTATTGGTGAATAAACAAATATTTTTACAGGAATATTGCAAACGAAAAAAGTTCGATGTAAAAGATTTTATACTTGAAGATCATAAAACACCTCTGGTAGTTTACTAGGTTGGGGTATATAAAAGAGATAAATAATCGGGTCTGCTCAAATCATTGCTTATTTTGGTCAGTGCGAGAAGAACTCCCTGGCAAGGGATTAAAACCAAAGGAGTATACACACACAGCTTACAAAATGCGTGTTTTAGCACTGATACTAGTTTTGATTACAGCGGCTTACGCCGGTAAGTTTATTTCATTAATATTTTTGTTTTTTAATTCATATCTGATAGAGCTTTAAACAATATCTCATGAGAGCCTGAACGAAACGATTTTAGAAGACATTTACCAGTTTGTTTTATTATCTATTTAATCTTTGCTGATAGTGATGCACTCTCATATATCTATCCATAATAAATATGACTTTATTCTTTGAAATGTCCCGGTGTTTGTGTATTTTTCTATTTATATCAGATTCTAAATCGTTCTAGACGCACTTTGCCCATGCTAACCAGTCCGGAAGAATGCCTATTAATAGGAACATTTATAACACACGAGAATATTGAAGTCATGCAGCCATATTGTTCAGATGTTGCGATAAAGTGTCATAGTTTCTAATTTATGTACTTGGAATATTAAAAATCATTGTGTTGAAAAACATTTGAATTTTCAAAATGGCCGTTTCGCGCCTAAAAGCCTAGCTATATTGTCTAATTTATCTAATATTTCGAAAACGGCGTGGTGAACATATCAAATGGGAGTAGGAAAGTTGTAGCCATGGCAGTAATGAAGGTATTTTCATAAGTTTTTAGTGTTTCCTCTGGCAAAGATATTTTTCCCAGACTTATTTCAAATTTGAAAAATGTAACATTGCATAAGGCTTTAACGTTAGGATAGCAAAGGATCATGGGAATATCACAAAACGGCGACTTCCATGTAGCAAAATGTTCCCATTAATAGGAACATTTATGTTCCCATTAATAGGCATGCTACTGAACTGCTAACGGTTGGTATATTTGCAAGCCTTTCCAATCAATAACAAGATTCGGATCAAAAGCTTTGTGTTGAAAAGGTCCGATTTGTTATGTAACTTAAACTCAAGAGGGCTGCCATTCAGCAATTAGACAAATTAAACGAATCATCTTGCCAATATTATCCCCATTTGATAGAAAACGAAAACGAGTAGGAAAGCTGGTCTCATACTTTCACAGCTTGTTTTCAGAGTCTTGTATCATATTTGAAAATATTCACATTTTTAACAATTTCAAATGCATTTAAAATTGTGTCTACACAGTTAAGGTATATCTGACGCACGATGCATTATGCACATGGTAGCTTCCATGACATTAACACAAAACCTGTACTTTTAATAAAGGATCTTAGCAATCCATAAAATCCAGCTTTCTCCCGAAACTCTATGATCACACTTTTGATGTCAACTTCATAGAAGTTGGTTTCCAGCTTTTTACCTTGTTAACCTTATTTCGGAACAGGTGGGGTGCAAGGGCGAGGGGGGAGGGGGTTAAAGTTTTCCCCTATTACAGTCAGAAAGTTGAGGTATCTAAGTCCCAATTACCCCCACATGCAGACATGCCGCTACTTTAATAGATCTTCTATTCAATTGTACACTCCCTAATCGCCGACCTTGATTTCACTAAACAGATAAAAAGAAACAAGCCTTTCATGACCTGATGACTACTCGTTGATATTATTTGGTATTCAAAGATTTAAGAACAAATTCAAACATTACTTGGACTGTTGGAGAGATGGAGTGTAAGTAAATAAGTTTGTTAGACAAAATCTCACATTTGAAGTGTATCCTACTTGGAAGGAGTAATGACTCCCGTGCTAATACAAAAAAGTCCAACTTAACGTTTTTCCTCCCTCTTATCCTAAAAAGTTGGCAAACACTAGTTGATTTCGTAGAAAATTGAGGGTGGGAACAATTTGATTATTTCAATTATGTAATACCACACCCCTATAGAGGTATGATAAATGATTCACCCTTATAGAGGTATGATAAATGATTCTTCCCTATAGAGGTATGATACATGATTCACCACTATAGAGGTATGATAAATGATTCACCCCTATAGGGGTATGATAAATGATTTAGAAATAAACAGGTAAAGCAATATTCCCGTGAATTATATGTTAGACAGTTAGAGGAATATAAAGGAAACAAATTTGTGAAAAACATGTCGCATATATCTTATTCCGTGTAGGAGTTATTGTCATTTCAAAATATTTCACTAGTGCGCTGAAAAGTGACCTTACAGTATAAAGTGTGAAGACATGATTCGAGATCCAAGATATCATTTACGTACTTGTATTTAGAATGAATTTTTTTTTCTTCTTTCAGTTAGAGTGTAAGATACAAGAGCAGATGGGCGAAATATGTGCTTGCAAAGTGCATGTTATAACTCTGCCTCTCAATAATTACACAAAAAAATGTTTTCAGTAATTTACAACTTGAAATTTATCATAAAAAAATAAATAAGTCTTGCATCTGTATTTATGACATTGCACTTAATTCTGCAAAGTCACTTTTCAATACAGTGGAATCTTTGACATGTTGATAACTCATAAACGGAATTAAATATCAACATGGTTTTTACCAATTTGTTTCACTAATAGTCCTATATCATATACATGGAAATATTGCATTTAAGTATGTCTCTTTCTATTATATCACCCATTAGCGAATTTATATATATTATAATACCCTTAAATCATTCCTTTTAATAATAGTTCAATTTAACTTTATGGTAAAAAATAGATGTCTGTTGTTACATCACTTTTAATCAACATCCTATCTATATATTCATACTTTCATGGTTTGTGATCTTTTAACGAATTTAAACGACTGTTCTCCAGCACTTTCTGCTTCCAATTTTATGTTTTGTATTGTTTATTGAGTTTGGGCCAGTGTGAAAAGTGTCTAATCGCTCTTGAAACATGGAAGCAAAGCTGGCCGTGGCCTTTGGCGCAATTTCATCTGGCTAGTACCTCTAACTTCGACACTGCCCCTATGACCTAAATTACGTCAGTATGCCCAATTATCAAATTGACTAGTAGGTTAAAGTTTGATTTGGCTAGTACCTCTAGCTTCGACACAGCCCCTACATATGACCTAACTTACGTCATTATATGGCCAGTGGCCAAAGTGAGGTGAAACTTCTTATCTGTACAAATATGGATATACAACAAACTTACAATTACAACTTGAGTGGTCATAAAAGAATAGTACATAAGTGATTTTCCATCTTGCGAAGAATTTGGTACATAATCTTCATTGGTTTAGGCCTACGCTGAGTTCAAGGGTGCCTCTTATAACATCCCTTGTGTACACCCATACCTTCGTGAATCTACATTTACACATAGACGTAACCAACTTCGGTAATTTTACAACTGAGTTTGTTGTATAATTGAACAAATTAAACAAATCCAGGGGATTGTTTTATAACGTAACTACACAAGTGTAAATACCTAAATTACTTGTAGCAGGCTTTAAGTGAGAATAAAAACGTTGCAATCAAACTGTTTCATTTTGGATGATTTGGCTGAATCGCCTGAAATTTAAAATCTAGCTATTATATAAAACCGGTTTTTATGGATAACAGCAAATTTCGATCAGTCTGACAATAGTTTTTAAGGAACAGACCATTTTCGTGAATCTTTTAAGTTTTATTCTAAATTGGCAACTCTCCGTTCTACAATTTGTGAGACTTATTTCCACCTTTATGTGGTGAAAGCTCAGGTCAGGCAAGATGGGGTAGCGTTCATAGACACGTTAAAGGCCATCTATCATAATCAAAATGTGGCGTACATTTTATTCCACGCTAGAGACGATAACAGGCCTTTAAAGCAAGATTTTAAAGAATTAATTCAGGGGTCAAGTATTATCTTATAAACTATGATAGCGGACTTTAAGAGAAACATAATGGTGAAGGGAGCATTCAAAAATCAAAGATTTTTAATTTTAAAGTTCTGTTTTATCTATGAAGATAATGACTGGAATAGTGAGTCTAATTTGGAAAGTTGGCTCCATTATTCTCACATTCTTACCCAATTGTTAATGTATTTTCAAGAAAATTTATTTACCTTTTTTACAATTTTACTTATTTTCCCTCCAACTTTTATTAGGGAGTGAATTATAATTACCCGTACAAAATTATGTCTTATTACTTTTCTGTCATATCCAATGGTTTGTAAGCCACAACATCGCAGATCAAACTTTGATAGAATACATAAAAACTTTGAGGAATCTGACACTGTGAATTCACAACTAGTCTGATTATAATCGTTTCTACACAAATGATATTAAACTTGATTATCTCCTTAACGGAATAGGATTTTTTTAATGCTTTCTTCACCATTTTGTTTCCTTTAAAGTCCTCTGTAAATTACAATGGACTTGCTTGACCCTTGAACTAACCTTTTTATTGAAACTAGAAAACACGTTTTACGTTAATAAACAGATTATAGTTGTTTTTGGCCGGGGTATACTGATGGGAATAATAATTCGCCCTTGTCAGTCTTTTTAGCAAATAAAGCAGGATCATACCAAAGGCATAGATTGTTGGACAATTCAACGGCCCCGATTATAAAGGCCAGTTATCATCTCTAACGTGGTGGCAAATAAATTGTAATTCGTGTGTATTGATTGGTTTAATTACATTGGTACAATGTACAATTATACTGATAGGTCAATCACTAATCGCTTTGGAATACGCCACCACATTTAAATCACGATAGATGGTCGTTAAGGTCATTTTGCAACGTCATTGCATGATATTCAGGGTTAAAGTTCAATGTTACAAAAGGGAACAAAAATTATTTCCATTATCTCGAAAGGAGGTGCTTAAGTGCATGGAAACACTCCATTTAATGTTCATAACTAAATGTTTAGCATGTAGATTGATTGATATTTTCATCAAGTTGGAATTCTCTTGGAAAGACAAAAAATTCATTGGTAAATTGCAAGCTCGTACCGCCCACCAAAATTCTGGAAGTGAATGAAATTCCAGATTCCGCAAAATAAAATAAACCCCAGATGAAGTTTTTCTCAGGTAGTTAACCTAGCACCTGTTGGCAAATATTTACCACATTGTTTGTAAATCTATTAAATATTTTACGGCAGCCGAAAAATGTAGACCTAGGTTTACTCTTTATGTTTTAAGCAATGATCTGTGTTGTCATTGTGTACCACGGGTGCTGGACGGAATTGAAGTCCTTTAATAAAGCTTTACGATCTCGAACGAGGTGTTGTGTGAAAAGGTAGATGGCAATGCAATTACAAAATGCAACTAGCTGTTCAGAATACCTGACTATCATAAAAGTGTGCCATACATAGGCCTACTTCATTTAAGTGCTCGAATGCAAAACGAGGGCGCAATATCATAGTTTTAAAATAAGTTATTAAATGATTAGTTCAGTGGTCAAACAAATTTATCTCATATAAAAGTGGACTTTAAAAGAAACAAAATGGTGAAGAAAGCGTTGAAAAATCTTATTCTCTGAAGGACTTAAAGTTTAAAAGTTCTGTCTTATCTGTGTATAAATGACTGACTGACTGGTGTATTAAATCTACTATCGAAGGTTGGCACCTTCTATTTCACATTCTGAACAATTGATAATGCATCTTGAAGAAAATTAATTTTACTTTTTTACAATTTGAATTATTTCCCCTCAAACTTTTATGCCAAACTCAAAACTTGAATATCTCCTTAACGGAATAAGATTTTTGAATGCTTTCTTCACCATTTTGTTTCTTTTGAAGTTCACTTTGATATAAGATGGACTGATATCTGAACTAATCCTTTAAGATTAGTAATGATCTTGCGCGGCACCTTATTGTCTCAAATAAAGTAAAATACAGTTGGTATTTTCTAAGCAATTTTGATGGGATGATATCTTTATGAGTATCTTATAATTGCAAATACATCTAACTTATATTTTCCAAACAGGTTTGTATGTAGTCCGAAAATATAGGCATTGTATCAAATAGTTAAAGGTTTGTATACAGGTAGCAACAAATTAAGCTTTATTTGAAGAAGGTATGCTAAAATTATCACAATAGAAAAAAAGAAGGAAAAAATAACCTTTGATTACACCCATTTTTTCCCATCCACCGTAGCGGAAAAGGCCGGGTACTGCCCATCGGTTTCACCGACGGCGAACGGTATCTGCGTCGATTCATGCGAGAGTGACGACAACTGTACCGGGACACAGAAATGTTGTAGTAATGGCTGCGGCCATGTTTGTACAACTCCAGGTAAAGCAACCCCATTGGACCATTTTAATCTTGATCTATTTTTCACAAGTTTTAAAAGATACCTGAAAATATTAAGTCAGTGCAGGCTTGATAAATAATTGTTTGGTGATTGGCAACTTGTGTGTCAAATTTAGTATTTCATCTGCTGTAAAGTTAGTTAACAACTGGTGTCGAAATAAAACTCAAACAACCACATTTAATCAAAGATCGGGTGCGCAACAAGATAATGGAAAGGATGGCTAAAGTTCAATGCCTGAATGAAGTACATTGTTTGGAATTCCGAGTTTTATTGGAAGCCAGGCAAAATCTAAAACCTAAGCGGTGCCTAAAGTAACAAGGCTCTGGTGTCCAGTTGCGCAATTGATCGCGATATAGATGACCTTTAAAGTATGACGTAATTTCATATACAGGACTGCATTGCTTTTTGTATTATGTTGCTCATTTTTTTCCCCTTGATCAATTTCTCGCTTTTCGTGTTCGTTCTCTTAGATCCCTGCCCTCAAGTTATGTGCGCGCTCTACTGCGAACACGGATTCCAGCAAGATAGCAACGGATGTGACACTTGTGTGTGCAAAGGTAAGGTCCTCTCACATATATTTTTGAATTGGCACAAGCGTAGACTGAACACGAGACTGTAATCTACCCTTAAACATTTTGCATTTTAATGAAGTTCACTACGAAGAAAAATACGTCAATAATTATTTTGCTTCTTTCCTGATAATTAACCCATTTTCATTTATTAGTACAAGAATCGATACTTACCAACACATGTATTCCATAATAGATACCAATACATACTTACCAATGCGTTTATAATTTTATAGAGGTACACCCTGGTTACTGCCCAACCATCGCAAACAACAACGTCACTGGCATCTGCGCAGAGATGTGCTCAGGGGACGGAGATTGCGCAGCAAACCAGAAATGCTGCAGCAATGGGTGTGGACGGGATTGCATGGATGCCCTTGCACGTAAGTGAATGCTAATCTTCAGCTGTATGTTTATGGCTCATATGCCTATGATGATCAAAATTGCAACTATAAAACGACCAACATTAATCATATTCATAATTGGTTGGTCATACTAGAGAACGTCTTCAACATTCTGCACATGTGGTTATGTTTTGTTATTATTTTTTAAAGTGGGAATTAGTTTATGTGTTAAAGTGTAACTTATCAACAATTTTAAATATTATGTTCTACCTCGTTTCCATCCCTCTTCCATTTCCGAAGCTCCACAATTGCTGGTGACCATCGAAGAAAATTTACACACAGCATATAAGAAATATTATGAACTATTACCTAGCAACCATTTCCAAAGTATTTTAAAGAAAACAAGTCAGTTATTCAGTTAACCCCTTTCATGCTTTTCTATTATCAATTCTAAAATTGATCACTTGCAGCAACTTGCCCACCTATCATGTGCGCTATGTTCTGTGAAAATGGATTCATGAAAGACGACAATGGCTGTGACGTTTGCGTCTGTGGTAAGTAAAATGATATCAAAAAGTTCTTTCATCCATCAAAACATCCCATTTCGTTGAATATTCATAGCTTTAATTCAATTATTTCTGATTTTGTTTCATTCGGATATGTATTCCAAGCTTTTAATTCGATGTATGCCTCTCATCTGTGGTGAAGAATATGGTGGAATAGTTTTGGATATGCATTAAGTAAACATGTCGACGTGAATATGACCACCATTTACGTCATCCAGAATTGTAGTTTCACCAATGGTATACATCATAGCATCACGCTTGATAAATATTGCCACGAGTTCTTAGTGAAGCGGACCGAAGAAATGATCTGACACATTCTCGCCATCCCATAATACTTTTTATTATCAGCACCAAAAGGGTGGCAGGATCAAATAAAAAGCAAAATTGTTCAAGCAAAACTTACAAACTATATAAAAAGCATATATATATATATATATATATATATATATATATATATATATATATATATATATATATATATATATATATATATATATATATATATATATATATATATATATATATATATATATATATATATATATATTTTTTTTTCTTCTTCTTCAGAGCCTTGTCCTCAAATCATGTGTGCATTATTCTGCGAGCATGGATTCGTTAAGGATGACCAAGGCTGCAACACCTGCACATGCAGCCCTGTTCGTAAGATATTTTCACATTTTGTTTTCTAACAATATCCTTACGAAACAATACACAACTTGCCCACTAGGATGGATCTTTGGTTCATAAACACCACCCTGGCAATGCCAGTTTTTAATTTTGGTTTGGGAAGCTGGATTAGACCTAATTTTACAAACCGTGTCCAGAGCCATATTTTGAAGCTCGTATTAAGACGTAAACCCCACATATTAGTGTAGCAAGAAATATTAAACCAGAAAATGAAAACGATTGAGAACATTTTTACTTTGTCAACTCTTTTTGATTGCTGTATAATAATTACATTATTTTAATTTTTGTTCTATTATAGCAACCTGTCCACCAGTCATGTGTGCCTTGTATTGTGAAAATGGATTCCAGAAGGACAGGAATGGTTGCGACATTTGTGTTTGTGGTAAGTATCAGGATTGCGCTAGACTTCATGAATCTACCATTTATTAAAGAAAGAATTAAACGTGGAGCTATTAAAAAAAAACACAGTTATATCAGTAAGTTATACGAAGCCATGTTTTGTTATATGATATATATATATATATATATATATATATATATATATATATATATATATATATATATATATATATATATATATATATATATATATATATAAATATATATATATATATATATATATATATATATGTATGTATGTATATATATATATATGTATATATATATATATATATATATATATATATATATATATATATATATATATATATATATATATATATATATATATATATATATATACATATATATATATATATATACATACATACATACATATATATATATATATATATATATATATATATATATATATATATATATATATATATAAATATATATTTATATATATATATATATATATATATATATATATATATATATATATATATATATATATATATATATATATATATATATGTATAATATATATTTACATATATGTATATATATATATATATATATATATATATATTTATATATATATATATACATATATATATATATATACACATATAAATATATATATATATATATATATATATATATATATATATATATATATATATATATATATATATATATATATATATATATATATATATATATATATATATATATATATATATATATATATATATATATATTAATGAATTTCAATTTCTTCTCTATAGAGCAATGCCCACCTGTCATGTGCGCCCTATTCTGTGAACACGGATTTGTCAAGGACAGGAGCGGTTGCGACACCTGCGTGTGCAACCCAGCACCACGTACGTATTGCAACAAATTTTCTTTTATAGTAAACATATAGGCATATACAGATTTATGCTTGCAAATAGTCTTCGGAATTTCGATTCAGTATTAATTTTAATGCTAACATTCGGAATAACAAAGTAAATGTGACCTATTAACGTAATGAATGTATGTGTAACGTCAATATTTAGCTTTTAATATTTATCCCGTACACATTCTTCTCTCTAGTAATGATAAACATAAGACTGCAAATTGACTGTTATTGAAATTGTATTTGGTCAAATTGAATGTAGACGAAAGTAAACAAAATATTTTTACCTGTAAATTTAGCTTTTCATAATATTCCGTTTGTTCAGCTACATGTCCACCTGTCATGTGCGCTCTGTTCTGTGAGAATGGATTCCAGAAGGATGCTAATGGTTGTGACATCTGTGTGTGCGGTAAGTTAATGCAATGTTTTCCCCTCTGAAGCCATGCTGTACTTCTTTGTATGATCTTGCGATGACCAATAGCTAGACAATCATTTATTATTTGGGATTGAGTATGCATGGAATGTAATGTCTCTTAACCAATTTATATCTATAAATTAACATTTGAATACATTACAAATTATGATTACTGCATGAATAGTTCAAATCTTGGTTGTGTTGATGAAGAAAGGCATTCAGGTGTTGTCATTACTAGCAATCTGTAGCCTTCTAAACAGTGTGCTTTAGCAGCTGCAAGGGCAAATAGAATGCTCGATTTGATAAGAAGACATTTTTGTTATTTTGGTAGAGAGGTTGATCTTAATTTGTATAACCAGTTAGTCAGGCCTCACCTTGAGTATGCTATTCAGGCTTGGAGTCCCTTTTATGAGAAGGATGAGTTAATTTTGGAACAGGTTCAGCAAAAAGTCTCTAGACTTATTCCCGAAGTAAGGAATCTTTCTTATGAATCTAGGTTGCAAATTCTTGGTTTGACCACGCTTGAATTGAGAAGAGTACGTGGCGATATGATTCAGGTTTTTAAATTCCTATTTGGTAGTGGTGCTTTGACTTCCTGTTATTTCTTGCATGTTTCAGCTAATCCTCATGTGACACGTGGTAACAGTTTAAAGTTGACCAAAAAGCTCTCACGGATAGATATTCGGCGTTTTAGCTTTTCGCAAAGAGTTGTTAATGAGTGGAATGGTTTGCCTGGGTGGGTAGTTAGCTCCAATTCTGTTCACAATGTCAAAGTCAACATTGATAAATTCTTTACTAACTCTGGACGTCTTTGATTGTTTTTTGTGTGGTGGTAGTGGTGTTAGTTTGGGCTTTTTATGGGTGACTAACCCTTCTTAGACCGTAATTTTGTTATGTTTTGTTATGTTTTGTTTTCTACGAAGGTTTTTAAAATGCTACAATAAGAAAGAAAACGGATTAGTTGAGTAATAATTGCAACGCTTGTATTTCAATGGAAGAATAATGTAAGGAAATAAATTAGAATTAACCTTGTTCATTCATATTTATCATACATGAAATAAAGGAGAAAGAATTTTTAAAAGAAGATGTGATATTTTCCTTAATATATAACAAATTCCCCAAAAGAATTAAACACCGAAATTAAGTGGGATAAGTATGATATGATGAGATTAAGTATGATGTGATAACTTATGATACATTAATAATTTACAACATTATTTACATAATATAGAAATCAGTTTAGGAATGTGTCTCCCTTCTATCAATCATATTGCAGAAAACAAAGTTAGATGCGCATAAATGTTTCTATATCGTTTTCATAGACTGTATTCAAGCATTTAGAAAATGCAGGTACAAAACTATTTGGACGTATGAGTAGAGGTAGATATAAGCAAGCCATATATGTGATAATTGTTTTAGTTAAATGAAACAAATTAGCATGTTGAATAGAAACACTGCATTACCACTCTAATTTGCTCATACTAGCAGAAACACAAACCTTTTATTCACATCAAATAATGAATTTAGATGCATGGACAGTATTTAAGAGTTACAGTATCAATCATTCAAATTTATAATCAAGATAAGTATAATAATTTATTTTACTCAATAGCTTTCGTCATGATTTAGACTATTTATGGCCCTTTACATTACAGAGCAATGCCCACCTGTGATGTGTGCCATGTATTGCGAACACGGATTTGTAAAGGATACAAACGGCTGCAACACTTGTGTCTGCAACCCCACACGTAAGTACTCAGGTCGCTCAGCATTCATCTCTGACAATTCAACAGACATATATCGAGATGATATGGATTTGTTTTACCACAATGTCCTGCCAAAGCCATGTCCTTTAGGTGGTCATTTAGGATATTCCAATCTGAAAGTGGCTGTCGATAAAATACTAAGCTCATCCAACCAAAAACATTGGCCTTATATAAGGCCAATGTTGAGACCATTTCCATAAAACTTTCTATGAAATTTTCTGAATGTAGATTCGAAATAAAATAACAGATTCAAAATCAGTGAAAAATAAAAACATTCTTCTTTTACAGCCACCTGTTCACCGGTTATGTGCGAAATGTTCTGTGAAAATGGATTCAAGAAAGACGTCAACGGTTGCGACATCTGTGAATGCGGTAAAATAACCCTCTTTAAATATGACATTGGTATTCTGTATGCCTATTTTCAGTATTATTCACATATCTATTACCTACAATTCTATCAATATTCTAACGTAATTGGGAAAGATGCTGAAGATTGGGATATTTTCCCTTCATATTCATCTATACTGGATGAATCTTAGTGAAATTATTAAACTGAACTTATAAAACCGAAGTTTAAATAGTCCGGATCTTGCTTCTGTTCCCTCATAGTTTTCCTTTTAGGGAGATCGAGACTTGCGCAGTGATGGTCTATTTCACAACGAAGCTTCACTGTAGTCTTTTCTATGTGTTGATGCGTTTATTATCTAAAGATTTTGTAAAAATAAATAATGATACCGAAGTAGGGTTGAACAATAAGGCCATTGATAACAATGTAAGACAGAAATAATTCTCGAACAAAATTTAAAATGCCTTTTTTTAGCAAATCTGAATTAAGCACGACTGGTAACGTAGAACTAAAAGTCACACCACGTTCTCAAGATTTTTCGAAAATTTTATGGTGAATTTTAAAACCGCATGGTGAAAAGCTATTCATAAACGGATATTTCATTTTATGACGAAAACAAATTGAATAATTTGCAGTGGTTAAGTTTCCAAAGATCTAAAGTGACTTGTTTCTAACATGATTATGTATAAAATTTAAATCTGGATAGATGCATTGTGGGATACTAACATAATGAATCTCCCGATCGAATTTACTAAGCTGTTCTCTACTTTGGAAATACGAACTGGACTGTTAAATACCCTTTCAATACAGCAATATTTTGCAGGATGGCCATTTTAAATGATTATGCTTCTTAGCGAAAGCTTTACGTAATTAGGCAAGATGCTGAATTTATTGCAATTTCTAATTCAAACATCAATATTGGATGAATTCTATCAAATAAGTGAAATTTCATGTTCGTATACTGAGTACATTAATTAAAAGTTAAGCTAAAACATCTTTTGATATTCACCAAAATATCATTGATTGCATCAATGTTAGTTTATTTTGTTTTTTAAACAGAACAATGCCCACCTGTCATGTGCGCTCTCTTCTGCGAAGACGGATTTGTCAAGGATAGGAGCGGTTGCGACACATGCGTGTGCAATCCAGCACGTAAGTAAAATTTATTTTCTGATGTATTTCCTATAATTATCAGATGTTAAAGAGGGCATAAGTTCCGCTGTTAGGATTTTTGAATAGCAAGTGGGACATAAACAGTAAGAAGTTGTTTCGTCACAAATCTTGAAAAGACAAAAAAAAAAAAGATCAATTCAAATAATTATGCAAACTGTTCGTTTTACAGCGACTTGTCCACCAATCATGTGCGCCCTCTTCTGTGAACACGGATTTGTGAAGGACAGGAACGGTTGCGACACCTGCGTGTGCAATGCACCACCACGTAAGTGTGCATATCATCAAAAGATTAAGGAACATATATTACATAATTTCTATTAAGAATAACGGTCTTTGAACTTTTATTGTCCAAAGGTTGTTCACATTTTGAAAAATGTAATCTGAGGTTTGTTTTAGAGTGTTTGAAGAAAACTTTCCGCTTGAACGTATATTCAAATGGACGGCTAATAAAATATATATCAGAAGCGGTTTAATGGTTAAGGGGCGGCTTTGTGCATACCTCGCCTTTATAGATTTACAATCTTCTATAAGCTACCTTTAAACATGATTACAGGGAGTTTATTTTCATTATTGTATATTTTGTGATAAATGTTAATTTAGCGATTGTAACACACGAATTGTAAATGGTACCGTTAATTTGAGCGTTATCCATTGTACATGAATAAAAGCATTGAATATCAACACAAATAGTGACTTTTAAATGAATGATTAAAAATCAAGGAATGTTCTGAACGTTAATCAATAACGTGAACTCTGATGAAAAGAAATAAGTCTTAATCGTAAACCTGTAGGGGTACAGTCTGAGATATGGTATGTTGGTTTTATGCGATGTTTTAACTTAAACATTTTTAAGATCTATTTAGCTGAGTATTACATCCCTCCGTGAAATTTACGTAGTAATTTCGATGATATCGCCAAAACAGACTTTTTCTCTATCATGATTGTAATGAATTACTCTCCTGTATGTCTACTTGCAGCAACATGTTCACCGATCATGTGCCTAATGTTCTGTGAAAATGGATTCAAGAAAGACGCCAACGGTTGCGACATCTGCGAGTGCGGTAAGCTAACACTCTTACTAGCATTTAAGTATAGCATTATCATTCTCTATGCACATTTTACATATTTTACACATTCACATATGTAATACCATCATTGTTTTGTCGATATTTTCATGTAATTGTATAAGTTGTTGAATACTCAATACATCTATATTGGATGAATCCAATTCAAATAAGTACAGTTTCAAAAAAAGGTTCTTATGCTCCTTACATGAATTTACCATCAATTCTAGTTTATTTTGTTGAACTTATTTTAAGTTGTAAAAGTAATTTCCAAATGACTTCATTCTCATCAATGTACCTTGCTTATTCCTCCCTTTTCTTCACTCAACAGAAAAATGTCCACCTGTTATGTGCGCCCTCTTCTGCGAACACGGATTCGTCAAGGATAGGAGCGGTTGCGATACATGCGTGTGCAATCCAGCACGTAAGTAAAATTTATTTTCTGATGTATTTCCTATATTTATCAGATGTTAAAGAGGGTATAAGTTCCGCTTTTAGGATTTTTTGAAGAGCAAGTTGGACATAAACAGTAAGAAGTTGTTTTGTCACAAATCTTGAAAAGACAAAAAAAAAAATAAAATCAAATAATTATGCAAACTGTTCGTTTTACAGCGACTTGTCCACCAATCATGTGCGCCCTCTTCTGTGAACACGGATTTGTGAAGGACAGGAACGGTTGCGACACCTGCGTGTGCAATGCACCACCACGTAAGTGTGCATATCATCAAAAGATTAAGGAACATATATTACATAATTTCTATTCAGAATAACGGTCTTTGAATTTTTATTGTCCAAAGGTTGTTCACATTTTGAAAAATGTAATCTGAGGTTTGTTTTAGAGTGTTTGAAGAAAACTTTCCGCTTGAACGTATATTCACATGGACGGCTAATAAAATATATATCAGAGGCGGTTTAATGGCTAAGGGGCAGCTTTGTGCATACCTCGCCTTTATAGATTTACAATCTTCTGTAAGCTACCTTTAAACATAATTACAGGGAGTTTATTTCTATCACTGCATGTTTCGTAATAAATGTTAATTCAGCGATTGTAATACACGAATTGTAAATGGTACCGTCAATTTGAGCGTTATCCATTGTACATGAATATAAAAGCATTGAATATGAACACAAATAGTGACTCTTAAATAAATGATTAAAATCAAGGAGTATTTTGAACGTTAATCAATAACGTGAACTCTGATGAAAAGAAATAAGTCTTAATCGTAAACCTGTAGGGGTACAGTCTGAGATATGGTATGTTGGTTTTATGCGATGTTTTAACTTAAACATTTTTAAGATCTATTTAGCTGAGTATTACATCCCTCCGTAAAATTTACGTAGTAATTTTGATGATATCGCCAAAACAGACTTTTTCTCTATCATGATTGTAATGAATTACTCTCCTGTATGTCTACTTGCAGCAACATGTTCACCGATCATGTGCCTAATGTTCTGTGAAAATGGATTCAAGAAAGACGCCAACGGTTGCGACATCTGCAAGTGCGGTAAGCTAACACTCTTACTAGCATTTTACTATAGCATTATTATTCTCTATGCACATTTTACATATCTTACATACTCACATATGTAATACCATCATTGTTTTGCCGATATTTTGATGTTATTGTATAAGTTGTTAAATACTCAATACATCTATATTGGATGAATCCTATTTAAATAAGTACAGTTTCGAAAAAAGGTTCTTATGCTCCTTACATGAATTTACCACCAATTCTAGTTTATTTTGTTGAACTTATTTTGGGTTGCAAAAGTAATTTCCAAATGACTTCATTCTCATCAATGTAACTTGCTTATTCCTCCCTTTTCTTCATTTAACAGAACAATGCCCACCTGTTATGTGTGCCCTCTTCTGCGAACACGGATTTGTTAAGGATAGGAACGGCTGTGACACATGCGTATGCAACCCAGCGCGTAAGTTAAATTTACTTCCTGAAAATAACTCATGCATATTTTGTATATGTCTAATTTTATAACCATTGATTTATGAAAAAAGTTTTAGGTGTGAAAGTGATACATATTTATCAGCTTACAGCGGCTACGAGTCTTGAACAGCAACTGAAACATAAACATTGAAATTTATTTTAGCACAAAACTTTAAAGGGAAAAAAAGTCAAATCAATATTTATTGTAAAATGATTGTTTTTACAGCGACTTGCCCACCAATCATGTGTGCCCTCTTCTGTGAACACGGATTCCAGAAAGACAGAAGTGGATGCGACATCTGCATCTGCAATCCACCACCACGTAAGTGTTGATGCCATCTATTTAGGATACTGTTAAATAGGATCAATACACAGTATATATATATATATATATATATATATATATATATATATATATATATATATATATATATATATATATATATATATATATATATATATATATATATATATATATATATATATATATATATATATATATATATATATATATATATATATATATATATATATATATATATATATATATATATATATATATATATATATTTATATATATATATATATATATATATATATATATATATATATATATATATATATTTATATATATATATAATATATATATATATATATATATATATATATATATATATATATATATATATATATATATATATATATATATATATATATATATATATATATATATATATATAACTTTTGTTTTTACACATCTGAATATTCTTAAAGTAACGCGAAGTTAAAACTTACATCACTGGTATATTATATACTATCTTTTGGAAAGAAATGAGTAAATTTGTAAACCTGTAGGGTACAATCCAAATTATATACATAGCGGTAACATTTGTTATCATGTTTGGCACAAAATATAACCATTAATTTTGATATAAATATAATATTTTAAAGATCTATGTAGTTGAGTATTACATCCCTTTTTTGATACACCCGCCAGTTACTGCTATAACTTCAATACTTACTATTTTCTCTGTAATTATTATTATTATAATGAATTATTTTCCTGTACGTTTACTTGCAGCAACCTGTGCACCGATCATGTGTACCATGTTCTGTGAGAATGGATTCAAGAAAGACGCAAACGGTTGTGATATATGCGAGTGCGGTAAGTAAACATTTAAAGACTTTTACTTCACTTTGAATATAACTTTGATATTACACGTATCCATTTTAAGTGATTATGCTCACATCTTATAACTAAATTTCTTATCGATAGTCTAATTATGCGTAATTACGCAAATTTTGACGAAGAGGGTACTCTTCCCATTCAATAAGTTTATACTGGATGAATCCTATTGAAATAAGTACCTTGGTAGTTAATGGGTAGGTAATGGCGAAGTACCCACTCAATTCGTCAGTAATAGTCTGTGTGACTATTTGCATAATTACATTTCTTAGCGAGCGCCTAGGTAAGCAGGACTTTGAAGCTGGTAATGATATTATATTCAATAAATCCATTTTGGATGAATTTGTATAATTTCGAAAACCATAGCTCGCATACTCATATATAACAATAACAACATTACTACAACGTCCTATTATACTCTAACAGAACAATGCCCACCTGTCATGTGCGCCCTCTTCTGCGAACACGGATTTGTCAAGGACAGGAACGGCTGTGACACATGCGTCTGCAATCCAGCACGTAAGTGAAGATTGTTTCATGTAAGAAAATGATGTAGTGGATGAATACACTTATTAATGAAATATCAATTTATATAAAATTTAATTTCTATTCTATTTTCTAATATAATGTCTGTTCTATTTTCTAATATAATGTCTGTTCTATTTTCTAATATAATGTCTGTTCTATTTTCTAATATAATGTCTGTTCTATTTTCTAATATAATGTCTGTTCTATTTTCTAATATAATGTCTGTTCTATTTTCTAATATAATGTCTGTTCTATTTTCTAATATAATGTCTGTTCTATTTTCTAATATAATGTCTGTTCTATTTTCTGACTATTAGAGTACGGGGTTTTTAGTTATTTGGATTAGGATTATTTAGAAAGATTACATTTTTTTTTTACAGCAACTTGTCCACCAGTAATGTGCGCTCTGTACTGCGAGAATGGATTCCAAAAAGACAGGAACGGCTGTGATATCTGCATCTGTGGTAGGATTATTCATTTTTATTTCTGAAAAATATGAATAATTCGACGATACCAAATTTTCTATTTACCAAAGCATTATGACGGTACAAAAGATATTACCACACGTTGTCTGTCTCAACAGAGTAATCTCTTCATGTGACACGTTTCCTGTGAAACTTTTCTTATACAACAAAAACCTAAATACTTATAGCGCGCAGGAAGAAGATTTCATATATTCTACTGAATATTACTGAATATTATATTTATGCTTATTAATCAATTGAGAACGATGTCCACCCGAGATACCAAAGAACTTATTTTTTGTAACAGCTCTTTGTTGAAACTAAAGAAATCTTGAATATTTTCAAAGAAACACGTATGCTAGAGCAGTTTATGTCTTGAATCAAATTTAACATCTTTTTAGAATGTGTTGTTTATTTCAAATGAACTGTTTTGTTACAGAGTTATGCCCGCCTGTAATGTGCGCCCTCTTCTGCGAACATGGATTTGCTCAGGACAGAAATGGTTGCGACACTTGTGTATGCAACCCACCACCACGTAAGAATACATGTTTTTTCTTCATACAAAACAGTTTTATACATAATTACAGCTTTTTCAGATAAGGTTATGAATCTTAAACTCTTCTTTTAGAGGATAAGAGTCCTGAAGTGTCCCCACAATACGTATTATATAAGTGAGCAGATTAATGTCGATACAGAATTCTATACCACCGACGACAAAGAACACTTACCATAAATGTAAATTGTGTATCAGCGGTGCATAGCATGGAAGAGACATCCTTAAGAGCATCTAAATCTCGATAAAACGAATAAATTAGATATGCTTCATACTTATATGTTGATCAAAACAGCAAGGATTACGGTAGATAATGCAACGCCGAATGGTAAACTTCAAAGATTTGTTGCTAAATGGTTCGTGCAGTTCATTCAGTAAATACCTCATTTCCAAACGTCTCTTAGGAAAACAGCTAACAATGTTAAAAAAAAAAAAAAAAACATTAAACGGTAAATGCAAGTGTTTGAAGTTCTCAAATATGTATTACAAATATGTCCAACAACGGATGAGTTTTTTCTTACGTGGTTAAAAATTTAAATCAAAAACTTTAAACATCATTTATATCGTATTTGTTTTAGCAACATGCCCACCAGTCATGTGCGCTCTGTTCTGTGAAAATGGATTCCAGAAGGATGCTAATGGTTGCGACATCTGCGTGTGTGGTAAGCTGTCAAATTATGTATGTGTTTCTAATTGCATAAGAATAATAAGAAAAAACGTACTAATTTTGAGGTATATGTTTCACTGGTTAGATTATGTATACAAATTTGACATGAGATGTAAAGACTAGTGCAAAAGTTAAGAAAAGCAAATAATTGTTTTAAAATGATTTTTAAAAAATACAGAACAATGCCCACCAGTGATGTGTGCCCTGTATTGCGAACACGGATTTGTAAAGGATGGGAATGATTGCGACACCTGCGTCTGCAACGTAGCACGTAAGTAAAATAGCTTTTTTATATACGTGAAGACAGAATACACAACAAAACTGGGAAACATGTTTGCCTTGAAAAGTGTAGTGAAATAAACATGATAAAAAATAGTAGAACATGATCAAAATTGAGCGCTGGTTTTGTGAATAAATGTGGAATATATTCACAAGACGTATCAATTCACTTTTCAAGTATTATTGCTGTTTATAAGAGTAATGTTTAAGTATCTAGTAATTTTTGAATAAGTTAAAATCAATATCTAGTACATTCGGAACATAGTAAAGGTTAACAGGAAAACACGTATAATTTGGAATACTTTTAAGTCGGGATGTAGTAGCTTTAATGACATGCGTGCATGCAAGGTGAAGTATAGGTCGAAAGGTTCTTATGATGGTTCAACTGTTCCTCTCAAAGGGAATAAGCAATTAAGAAGAAAGTTATTTAAAAATGATTCATCTAATAATTTTTCTACATACAAATCTAAAATGACAATACCTTTTAGCAAACGTATGGTAGCAATATCTACTGAAAAACAATCAAAATTATCACTACAAATGTTATTTTAATAAAACATAAATGTAAAACTTTCAACATGTCATTAGATGTAATTTGTTCATAAAGTTAAGAGGTGTTTAGAATGATAGAAAAGATCGTTAATTATTCACGCCATTACAATATTCTAATCTTTAATTGTTTCGCTTTCTTGTAGCAACCTGTCCACCAATCATGTGCGCCATGTTTTGTGAAAATGGATTCCAGAAGGACAGAAACGGCTGCGATATTTGTGTTTGTGGTAAGCCTAATTTTATTTTCGTATTTGTCAAATAAAGTCTTTATGAGAACAATATTAAATGCAGTAATAAGATTAGGAAATTAATAGATTTCAAATTTGGGGAGAATGAAAAATTTAAAACCCATTGTTCACTCTTAAACTGCTTATAACTTTCTTCACCAATTTCCTGTTGCTACGTTTCTTTCTTTATGTTCTGTTTAACCCTTTCATTTACTGGTAAAGATTATGTTAAAATAACTTACGAAAAATGTCCTCCTGTCGATATGAAATAAAAAAGAACAATCGTTAAGGTCTTCCATAAGCCAAA
This sequence comes from Chiridota heheva, assembly GCA_020152595.1. Classification (NCBI taxonomy): domain Eukaryota; kingdom Metazoa; phylum Echinodermata; class Holothuroidea; order Apodida; family Chiridotidae; genus Chiridota; species Chiridota heheva. The sequence continues at coordinate 721,590 of JAIGNY010000879.1, forward strand.
CATATTGCAACAAGCTTTCCAGGGTTATCTAAATTAAGTAACAGTTGAAATGAGCAATACGCGGAGCAAATCTATAATTTCTGACCATACTGCTAAATGGCCATATATGATATTACTGTTCGAGGAATACAATTGCTCGCGGTCCCTTATTTCTTGCAACCTGTTTTTTGTCGACCTTTGTTACATACATCTCAAAGCTTTTCTATTGTTTTCACAGAACAATGCCCGCCTGTGATGTGCGCCCTCTATTGTGAGCATGGTTTTGTAAAGGACAACAATGGCTGCAACACCTGTGTGTGCAAACCAGCACCACGTAAGAACACCCTTTGTTCAGTTTTACCTCTCTACCAATATTCAAACATATCTTGTGACATATTCTTATTGCTATCGTAAGTGAAGACATTACAAATTCATACTGTATCAACTTTAAACTAAAATGATAACGTAACATCATACCCCGAGTGTTATGACCCTGTGTCTCTCTTTTTCACAGCAACCTGCCCACCGGTCATGTGCGCGCTGTACTGTGAGAATGGATTCCAGAAGGATGCCAATGGTTGTGATATCTGCGTATGTGGTACGTATTTTAATTTATATTGTGTACATACTTACCTAATTAATTTTTTTACGGGTTTCCAAACCAACCACCAAAGACGAAACACGTTTGCAAATCTTCTCCGTTCATAATGCAAAGAACTCAATTAACTTAATTTTATTTTTCACAGAAACCTGCCCACCTGTCATGTGTGCTCTGTATTGTGAGAATGGATTCCAGAAGGATAGGAATGGTTGTGACATCTGCGTGTGCGGTAAGTTAATAATATCCTGGCGCTTTTCCAGATCATGGTACATTTTATGGATTATTTCAAAAAGATTTAAAGAAAGATTTAATGGTCAGGAAAAATTCAAAGGAAAAGGGATTCCACATTATAAGTAAAATTAAATCAAGTTAACATAATCCGATAATAAACCAACAGTTTTCAACTGCTTTTCAAAAGTTGTTTTAACTGACTTTGTTTGAGAAAAAAAAAGACACACTTATTTCAACGAACCTTTTTTTAAATAGAACAATGCCCACCGGTGATGTGCGCCCTCTACTGCGAACACGGATTTGTAAAGGACAGAAATGGCTGTGACACTTGCACATGCAAGCCACCACCACGTAAGGATACGATTAAAGTTGTGTTTTCATAATAACTAAAAAAAAAAAAAACTTCCTGCTTAGATATTTTCTATGTAATGTCTGTTTCCTGGTCATGTTGTAAAAATTGTAATAAACGTGCAATAAATATCCCAAATTCTATGTTTCCATACATAACTATTCTGAATGTAGTAACAGGATAAGGAGAAAAAGCTCTATTAGTGGAATTAAATTGATTCAATTCAATTTAATTAAGTAATTTAACTAATGATAAATTAACATTTGATTTGCACTATGACGATAATGAAGAGTACATTTTTTCTCAGTAGGGTAATATTCTAACTTTCTGCATGTTTCTATTCCTTCCCGTACAAGAAATTTAAAATTACTATGCACAAAACATAACCAAGTGAGGATTATGAAAGAAGATATATTCATTTAGAAAAAAGCCAATAAAACTTCAATTTAAATAAACTTAATTTTGTCAATAATAATCATTTATAGATGGTTTGAAAGAAACGGGACAAAGCAATTCTTCTCCTCTTAATCGAGTGATAGGCTTATGTCCATATATCGTTCTCATTGACAGCAACCTGCCCACCTGTCATGTGCGCTATGTATTGTGAGAATGGATTCCAAAAGGATGCCAACGGTTGTGACATCTGCGTGTGCGGTAAGCTTATTATATTTCTTCTAAAAATCAAAACGAGTTTTATGGTGTAACATTCAGTTTCGAAAACGTAATGTTATATATTATCATCACAGATGACGTAAAAAGAGAATAAAACAATAATTTAAATCTAAAAGGCCAGATATCGTGTTGACGTGGATACCGTGGAGATCAGAACTACAATATAATCCAACATTTTTGATTGGTCAAAATGTTTACCCAATTACCGATCATTCACCGACAAGCCAATTAATTACCGCCGCGGAAGTGACGTTGCTAGTATGATTTATTGGTGAAGGCCGAGTAGGCTTCTTGAGATAAGATTTCCTCTTTGAAATTTCTACGTTCTAATTTTTTCTTTGCTCTTCACAGAGCAATGTCCCCCTGTGATGTGCGCCCTGTACTGCGAACACGGATTTGCAAAGGACAAGAGTGGCTGTGACACTTGCGTCTGCAACCCAGCCCGTAAGTACATGGATTGTTGCCTGATTACCGTATTTATTGTAATAGAATAGTTCAAGTCAATTCTATGCTGCGTGTAAAAGTAGTATCATTAGCAGTATTGTTATCCTTTTTCAATGTTCGTATTATTCTTTTATGTAATGTTATGGCATGGTTGGAATTGTAATGTTAACAGCTTCATTGCGATATTTGTCTTCTTACGCAGATTTAAATGTTTCTAGAAATATAAAAACTATTTTAACAGATGACACAATTCAAGCAAAATTAAAACAATACGTAACACAAAGAGCTATCGCACAAGCAAAAATATTTATATAAAGGCGTACCACCGATTGACCGTCAGAGGCCAAACCCTGATGGGCCGCCTGAATTTTGTCCATCTTTTATAATCGGTTCGCTGGCCAATATTCGAAAAACGTTGGTAAAGCATTCGGAATTATGATCAACTATGTATACGATGATAATGATGATAAATGACGATCGTGAAATGACCACTTCTCACTCAAAATATCTTTGCAGCAACCTGTCCACCAGTCATGTGCGCAATGTACTGTGTAAATGGATTCCAGAAGGACAGAAACGGTTGCGATATCTGCGTCTGTGGTAAGCATGTTTTACTTTCTGCGCTTTTGTACTTACTTTTTGATACTTACAACAGCCTATACTGTTTAATAGTTCGGCGTACATGAACCATTAAATTTCTTCACATTAACTACAGCAAGCACTTTCGGGTTGTGAATCAACTTAACAATTTGATTTTTTAAGAATCTGTCATTAACTAAAACTTAATCGTTTTTGCAGAACAATGCCCACCTGTCATGTGCGCTCTTTACTGCGAGCATGGATTTGTCCAAGATAGCAATGGCTGCGACACATGCGTGTGCAACCCACCACCACGTAAGAATATCATCTGTTTTATATAAACAGAAAAACTTGCAATAAAATGATAATCACTTAACGCTATGCGAGGTACCGAAGTCAGTAATTACAGGAATTTGTAACTACTTTTAAGGTGCGAAAGTATGAAATGTTGGACGACAGGTGTCATTACTCCATTCAAAGGCGAAATTTCGCAAACGTTGGTATTGTGTGTCATTCTATAACTGTTTAAACGCTAATTGAATCTCTGAAAAGTGAAATGCATCACATGATTCAAACATTCATATTTTGTAATCCTCCGAAGTCAACTTTGACCGGAAAACAATATAAGACTCACAACAGACAAGTTAAACAGAAACTACTTTAATTTGTTAGCTTTTTTCAACCTACAAATCAATACATACTTACAACGCTTACACAATGAAGATGTAATACATTTCACATTATTTTCTTTTATAAAGCAACATGCCCACCAGTCATGTGCGCTCAGTACTGTGAGAATGGATTCCAGAAAGATGCTAATGGCTGTGATATCTGCGTGTGTGGTACGTATTTTCCATTCTCTATATACCACTATATGAAGTTACTCTCCCCACATCAATATATAAGATTGAGCCGTGATTGAAAATGTTGTAAAAGTAAGATGTAATCCACTTTGTTATTCACACCCACATTCGTTTTGCTTTAACAGAAACCTGCCCACCTGTCATGTGTGCGCTGTACTGTGAAAATGGATTCCAGAAAGATGCTAATGGCTGTGACATTTGCGTATGCGGTAAGCTAATGATTCCCTTTTGTTCAAGATAATGGATCAAGGATGTTTTGTGGCAGACACTTAACTTTCGAGGAAACTTTCAGAACAAAATACCTTACATCATGATTAACATGATTTAGTACAATAAACAAAAGGACGAGCTTCACAAAGTCATTTAAGAAGGAGAAACTCTTTTTCAACTGTCTTTTTATTAACACAAAAACATGTATTGATTTCTTCTCTCTATTCCAAAAATTATCTTACCACACATCTAAAATTTGTGACATTCTTACTTTAATTATATTCTTCCTCTCAGAACACTGCCCAGTGCCCAATGTATTTGATATTATGAGTAACGTATTGAAGTAGAAAATGTTACAAAACGAAGCCATGTAAATTATATATCCATTGAAGATAAAAAAAGGCCCCTTCGTATGCTATTTATAGGAATTGAAATAGTATGTCAGTGATGTCTTCTCTCTATTCCGATATGTATCTTATAACTTTTGAATACTGACATGCTGACCTTTTTTTTGTATTCCTTATAGAGCAATGCCCACCTGTGATGTGTGCTCTCTATTGCGAACACGGATTTGTAAAAGATACGAACGGCTGTGACACTTGTGTCTGCAACACAGCACGTAAGTACATTATACAGACTGTTCGAAATCAATAATGAAATCCATGATTTACAACTATGCACCGCTGAAAGAAATAAGTGCTTAATGTGTATCCTATTTCAATCAGTATTTCCACTGATGTTGTTTAAGTTGTTGTTTTTAGCTTTATAATGTTTAATGAAATCAGGTAATAGAATAGATTTCAAATTGCTTAGATAAAATATGATAATGATTTCCATCGAAATGTGAAATTATGATCATGAAGTGACCGCTTTTCACCACACGTTTCTTTGCAGCAACCTGTCCACCAATCATGTGCGCCATGTACTGTGAAAATGGATTCCAGAAGGACAGAAATGGCTGTGACATCTGTGTGTGTGGTAAAGGAATAAGTTTGTTTTTATGCTTCTATACAAGAGATCGATGTTGAAATTTGGAAAAAGTTTTAAAAATTCAAAGGAATTATCGTTAAAAAGGAAATAAATTTAAGGGAAAATGGTCTAGATTGTAATTTCATTGAAAACTTGTTAATATAAGGAAACAAAATTTTGTTGCATAGACTGGTTAAGTTTTGCCAAAGAAATATTTCAATAATGATATTCTCATTCCAACGTTCTTCCTTTCAACAGAACAATGTCCCCCGGTAATGTGCGCCCTTTACTGCGAGCACGGATTTGTCAAGGACAGGAATGGCTGTGACACTTGTACATGCAATCCTCCACCACGTAAGCATACCATATCTCAGTTGTGCCTTCCCCAAACAGTATTACAATTCTTATTCAGACAACTACTATTCCAAAGTTTCTTTCTTCGTCATTAGATGTAGAAACTGCAATAGTAAATTTCCATTTTTAATACTGAAAATGTTTGTCAATGAAATAAGAAAGAAGGGTCTTATGACCAAAAGAGTAGGCAGTTTATGTGAATTTGTTTCTCTGCAGTCATCTCCTCTTTTTCCCGTTTGCTAATAAAGTTTTATTCTCCGAAAAACAAATTTGAATATTTTTTCATTATACTATCGTAACTAAACAAGGAGAAAAAGAAACCAAATGTTTTAAGATTATATAGAATGCTAAACATGTACGACGAAGTTAAATTATTCCAGTGCACGCACCCTAGGGAGATCAAAGAAATTTCCCAGTCAAACAATGAAGCTTACCAAATTCATTAAAGGTAACAAAAGGGATCCTTTTTTTTAAGTCTTCGAAAATCAAGTTTACAGAGAGGTTTTCAAATTTCGTATCAATATACGATTTTTGTTCTGCTTAGCAAATTTTCCGACAAGTGCTCGGTTAAGCTCTGATGCTTACGTTCCATGTATCTTTGTTTTCGACAGCAACATGCCCACCAGTTATGTGCGCGCTGTACTGTGAGAATGGATTCCAGAAGGATGCTAATGGCTGTGACATTTGCGTATGCGGTAAGCTAATGATTCCCTTTTGTTTGAGATAATGGATCAAGGATCTTTTGTGGCAGACATCTAACTTTCGAGAAAACTTTTAGTGCCAAAATATCTTACATCATGATTAACATGATTTAGTACAGTAAACAAAAGGCAGAGCTTCACAAAGTCATTTAAGAAGAACAAACTCTTCTTCAACTTTCTTTTCATTAACAGAATAACATATTTTGTTTTCTTCTCTCTATTCCAAAATTCATCTTACCACACATCTAATATTTGTGACTTTCTTACTTTATTATATTCTTCCTCTCAGAACACTGCCCAGTGCCCAATGTATTTCATGTTATGAGTAACGTATTGAAATAGAAAAAGTTAAAAATTGAAGCCATGTGAATTATATATACATTGAAGATGAAAAAAGCCTCTTCTTATGCTATTTATAGGAATTGAAATAGCCTGTCAGCGATGTCTTCTCTCTATTCCGATATGTATCTTATAACTTTTGAATACTGACATGCTGACCTTTTTTTTGTATTCCTTATAGAGCAATGCCCACCTGTGATGTGTGCTCTCTATTGCGAACACGGATTTGTAAAAGATACGAACGGCTGTGACACTTGTGTGTGCAACACCGCACGTAAGTACATTATACAGACTGTTTGAAATCAATAATGAAATCCATGATTTACAACTATGCACCGCTGAAAGAAATAAGTGCTTAATGTGTATCCTATTTCAATCAGTATTTGCACGGATGTTGTTTAAGTTGTTGTTTTCAGCTTCATAATGTGTAATGAAATCAGGTAATAGAATAATTTCAATTTTTTAAAATAAAATATGATAATGATTTCCATCGAAATGTGATATTATGATCATGAAGTGACCGCTTTTCACCACACGTTTCTTTGCAGCAACCTGTCCACCAATCATGTGCGCCATGTACTGTGAAAATGGATTCCAGAAGGACAGAAATGGCTGTGACATCTGTGTGTGTGGTAAGGGAATAAGTTTGTTTGTATGCTTCTATACAAGAGATCGATGTTGAAGTTTGGAAAAGTTTTAAAAATTCAAAGAAATAATCGGTAAAAAGAAAATAAATTCAAGAAAAAATGGTCTAGATTGTGATCTTACTAAGAACTCGTTAAAATAAGGAAACGAAATTTTGTTGCATATACTGGTTAAGTTTTGCCAAAGAAATGTTTTAATAATGATATTCTTATTCCAACGTTCTTCCTTTCAACAGAACAATGTCCCCCGGTAATGTGCGCCCTTTACTGCGAGCACGGATTTGTCAAGGACAGGAATGGCTGTGACACTTGCACATGCAACCCACCACCACGTAAGGATACCATATCTCAGTTGTGCCTTCCCCCAAAAAGTATTACAATTCTTATTCAGACAACTACTATTCCAATGCTAGTTTCTTCGTCATTAGATGTAGAAACTGCAATAGTAAGTTTCTATTTTTAATACTGAAAATGTTTGTCAATGAAATAACAAAGAAGGGTCTAATGACCAAAAGAGAAGGCAGTTTATGTGAATTTGTTTCTCTGCAGTCATCTCCTCTTTTTCCCGTTTGCTAATAAAGTTTTATCCTCCGAAGAAGAAATTTGAATATTTTTTCATTATACTATCGTAACTAAACAAGGAGAAAAAGAAACCAAATGTTTTAAGATTATATAGAATGCTAAACATGTACGACGAAGTTAAATTATTCCAGTGCACGCACCCTAGGGAGATCAAAGAAATTTCCCAGTCAAACAATGAAGCTTACCAAATTCATTAAAGGTAACAAAAAGGATCCTTTTTTTTAAGTCTTCGATAATTAAGTTTTCAGAGAGGTTTTCAAATTTCGTATCAATATACGATTTTTGTTCGGCTCAGCGCATTTTTCCGACAAGTGCTCGGTTAAGCTCTGATGCTTACGTTCCATGTATCTTTGTTTTTGACAGCAACATGCCCACCAGTTATGTGCGCGCTGTACTGTGAGAATGGATTCCAGAAGGATGCTAATGGCTGTGACATTTGCGTATGCGGTAAGCTAATGATTCCCTTTTGTTTGAGATAATGGATCAAGAATCGTTTGTGGCAGACATTTAACTTTCGAGGAAACTTTTAGTGGCAAAATATCTTACATCATGATTAACATGATTTAGTACAGTAAACATAAGGCAGAGCTTCACAAAGTCATTTAAGAAGAACAAACTCTTCTTCATCTTTCATTTCATTAACAGAATAATATATTTTGTTTTCTTCTCTCTATTCCAAAAATCATCTTACCACACATCTAATATTTGGGACATTCTTACTTTATTATATTCTTCCTCTCAGAACACTGCCCAGTGCCCAATGTATTTCATATTATGAGTAACGTATTGAAATAGAAAAAGTTAAAAATTGAAGCCATGTGAATTATATATACATTGAAGATGAAAAAAGCCTCTTCTTATGCTATTTATAGAAATTGAAATAGCCTGTCAGCAATGTATTCTCTCTATTCCGATATGTATCTTATAACTTTTGAATACTGACATTCTGACCTTTTTTCGTATTCCTTATAGAGCAATGCCCACCTGTGATGTGTGCTCTCTATTGCGAACACGGATTTGTAAAGGATACGAACGGCTGCGACACTTGTGTCTGCAACACAGCACGTAAGTACATTATACAGACTGTTTGAAATCAATAATGAAATCCATGATTTACAACTATGCACCGCTGAAAGAAATAACTGCTTGTTTTGTATTCTATTTTAATCAGTATTTCCACTGATGTTGTTTAAGTTGTTGTTTTCAGCTTCATAATGTGTAATGAAATCAGGTAATAGAATAGATTTTGAATTGCTTAAATAAAATATGATAATGATTTCCATCGAAATGTGAAATTATGATCATGAAGTGACCGCTTTTCACCACACGTTTCTTGGCAGCAACCTGTCCACCAATCATGTGCGCCATGTACTGTGAAAATGGATTCCAGAAGGACAGAAATGGTTGTGACATCTGTGTGTGTGGTAAGGGGATAAGGTTTTTTTTATGCTTCTATACAAGAAATTGATGTTGAAGTTTGAAGTTTTAAAAATTCAAACGAATAATCGGTAAAAAGGAAATAAATTTAAGGGAAAAATGGTCTAGATTGTAATTTTTTTGAAAACTCGTTACTATAGGGAAACAAAATTTTGTTGCATAGACTGGTTAAGTTTAGCCAAAGAAATATTTCAATAATGATATTCTCATTCCAACGTTCTTCCTTTCAACAGAACAATGTCCCCCGGTAATGTGCGCCCTTTACTGCGAACACGGATTTGTCAAGGACAGGAATGGCTGTGACACTTGTACATGCAATCCTCCACCACGTAAGCATACCATATCTCAGTTGTGCCTTCCCCAAAAAGTATTACAATTCTTATTCAGACAACTACTATTCCAATGCTAGTTTCTTCGTCATTAGATGTAGAAACTGAAATAGTAAGTTTCCATTTTTAATACTGAAAATGTTTGTCAATGAAATAAGAAAAAAGGGTCTTATGACCAAAAGAGAAGGCAGTTTATGTGAATTTGTTTCTCTGCAGTCATCTCCTCTTTTTCCCGTTTGCTAATAAAGTTTTATCCTCCGAAAAACAAATTTGAATACTTTTTCATTATACTATCGTAACTAAACAAGGAGAAAAAGAAACCAAATGTTTTAAGATTATATAGAATGCTAAACATGTACGACGAATTTAAATTATTCCAGTGTACGCACCCTCGGGAGATCAAAAAAAAATTCCAGTCGAACAATGAAGCTTACCAAATTCATTAAAGGTAACAAAAGGGATCCTTTTTTTTTAAATTTTTCGATAATTAGGTTTACAGAGAGGTTTTCAAATTTCGTATTAATATACGATTTTTGTTCTGCTCATCAAATTTTTCGACGAGTGCTCGGTTAAGCTCTGATGCTTACGTTCCATGTATCTTTGTTTTCGACAGCAACATGCCCACCAGTTATGTGCGCGCTGTACTGTGAGAATGGATTCCAGAAGGATGCTAATGGCTGTGACATTTGCGTATGCGGTAAGCTAATGATTCCCTTTTGTTTGAGATTATGGATCAAGGATCTTTTGTGGCAGACATTTAACTTTCGAGGAAACTTTTAGTGGCAAAATATCTTACATCATGATTAACATGATTTAGTACAGTAAACAAACGGCAGACCTTCACAAAGTCATTTAAGAAGAACAAACTCAAACTCTTCTTCAACTTTCTTTTCATTAACAGAAAAATATATTTTGATTTCTTCTTTTTTTCTAAAAATCATCTTACCACACATCTAATATTTGTGACATTCTTACTTTATTATATTCTTCCCCTCAGAACACTGCCCGGTGCCCAATGTATTTCATATTATGAGTAACGTATTGAAATAAAAAAAGTTACAAATCGAAGTCATGTGAATTATATATACATTGAATATGAAAACAGCCTCTTCTTATGCTATTTATAGGAATTGAAATAGCCTGTCAGCAATGTATTCTCTCTATTCCGATATGTATCTTATAACTTTTGAATACTGACATGCTGACCTTTTTTTGTATTCTTTATAGAGCAATGCCCACCTGTGATGTGTGCTCTCTATTGCGAACACGGATTTGTAAAGGATACGAACGGCTGTGACACTTGTGTCTGCAACACAGCACGTAAGTACATTATACAGACTGTGTGAAATCAATAATGAAATCCATGATTTACAACTATGCACCGCTGAAAGAAATAACTGCTTGTTTTGTATTCTATTTTAATCAGTATTTCCACTGATGTTGTTTAAGTTGTTGTTTTCAGCTTCATAATGTGTAATGAAATCAGGTAATAAAATAGATTTCAAATTGCTTAAATAAAATATGATAATGATTTCCATCGAAATGTGAAATTATGATCATGAAGTGACCGCTTTTCACCACACGTTTCTTTGCAGCAACCTGTCCACCAATCATGTGCGCCATGTACTGTGAAAATGGATTTCAGAAGGACAGAAATGGCTGTGACATCTGTGTGTGTGGTAAGGAGATAAGTTTATTTTTATGCTTCTATACAAGAGATTGATGTTGAAGTTTGTACAAAGTTTTAAAAATTTAAAGGAATAATCGGTAAAAAGGAAATAAATTTAAAGGAAAAATGGTCTAGATTGTGATCTTACTGAAAACTCGTTAATATAAGGAAACAAAATTTTGTTGCATAGACTGGTTAAGTTTTGCTAAAGAAATGTTGCAATAATATTATTCTTATTCCAACGTTTTCCCTTTCAACAGAACAATGTCCCCCGGTAATGTGCGCCCTTTACTGCGAACACGGATTTGTCAAGGACAGGAATGGCTGTGACACTTGTACATGCAATCCTCCACCACGTAAGAATACCATATCTCATTTGTGCTTTCCCCAAAAAGTATTACAATTCTTATTCAGACAACTACTATTCCAATGCTAGTTTCCTCGTCATTAGATGTAGAAACTGCAATAGTGAGTTTCCATCTTTAATACTGAAAATGTTTGTCAATGAAACAAGAAAAAAGGGTCTAATGACCAAAAGAGAAGGCAGTTTATGTGAATTTGTTTCTCTGCAGTCATCTCCTCTTTTTCCCGTTTGCTAATAAAGTTTTATCCTCCGAAGAACAAATTTGAATACTTTTTCATTATACTATCGTAACTAAACAAGGAGAAAAAGAAACCAAATGTTTTAAGATTATATAGAATGCTAAACATGTACGACGAATTTAAATTATTCCAGTGCACGCACCCTCGGGAGATCAAAGAAATTTCCCAGTCGAACAATGAAGTTTACCAAATTCATTAAAGGTAACAAAAGGGATCCTTTTTTTTAAGTCTTCGATAATTAAGTTTACAGAGAGGTTTTCAAATTTCGTATCAATATACGATTTTTGTTCTGCTCAGCAAATTTTCCGACGAGTGCTCGGTTAAGCTCTGATGCTTACGTTCCATGTATCTTTGTTTTCGACAGCAACATGCCCACCAGTTATGTGCGCGCTGTACTGTGAAAATGGATTCCAGAAGGATGCTAATGGCTGTGACATTTGCGTATGCGGTAAGCTAATGATTCCCTTTTGTTTGAGATAATGGATCAAGGATCTTTTGTGGCAGACATTTAACTTTCGAGGAAACTTTAAGTGCCAAAATATCTTACATTATGATTAACATGATTTAGTACAGTAAACAAAAGGTAGAGCTTCACAAAGTCATTTAAGAAGAACAAACTCTTTTCAACTTTCTTTTCATTAACAGAAAAATATATTTTGATTTCTTCTCTCTATTCCAAAAATCATCCTACCACACATCTAACATTTGTGACATTCCTACTTTATTATATTCTTCCTCTCATAACACTGCCCTGTGCCCAATGTATTTCATATTATGAGTAACGTATTGAAGTAGAAAAAGTTACAAATCGAAGCCATGTTAATTATATATACATTGAAGATTTAAAAGGCCTCTTCTTATGCTATTTATAGGAATTGAAATAGCCTTCGAGCTAAGTCTTCTCTATTCCGATAGGTATCTTATAACTCTTGAATACTGACATGCTGACCTTTTTTTGTATTCCTTATAGAGCAATGCCCACCTGTGATGTGTGCTCTCTATTGCGAACACGGATTTGTAAAGGATACGAACGGCTGTGACACTTGTGTCTGCAACACAGCACGTAAGTACATTATACAGACTGTTTGAAATCAATAATGAAATCCATGATTTACAACTATGCACCGCTGAAAGAAATAACTGCTTGTTTTGTATTCTATTTTAATCAGTATTTCCACTGATGTTGTTTAACTTGTTGTTTTCAGCTTCATAATGTGTAATGAAATCAGATAATAAAATAGATGTCAAAATGTTTAATTTAAATATGATAATGATAATGATTTCTATTGAAATGTGAAATTATGATCATGAAGTGACCGCTTTTCACCACACGTTTCTTTGCAGCAACCTGTCCACCAATCATGTGCGCCATGTACTGTGAAAATGGATTCCAGAAGGACAGAAATGGTTGCGATATTTGCGTTTGTGGTAGGCAGATTTATTTCTATGAATTCTGAAGGATATCATACTGATACTAAAGAAAACCTATTAAATTATATACAGTAAGAACTTACAATTTCGTCATGTTGATTACAACATATAGTTTCAGGATTAGATTTGTGAATGAATCAATTTCTGTGTAGAATCTCTACTTAATTTAAACTTGACATTTTCCTTACAGAGCAATGTCCACCTGTCATGTGCGCTCTCTACTGTGAGCATGGTTTCGTCCAGGATAGGAACGGATGCGACACCTGCGTGTGCAGCCCACCACCACGTAAGTTTTTTTTTTTTTATCTTAACAAACATAAAACAAAAAAGGGCAAAATGACGAAAAAATGACGTTTTTGTGAACTGTTTTAGAAGGGGTCTAATCTTGTATTTGTTAATACCGTTATTAATGTTTCCACACAAACCACATTCGAAATTGTATTCAATACTCTGTGAACAGTAATAAAGAAAATCTTAGTTGTAAGATAGGCTCATACAAAATTTTAGATTAAAAAGTCACAATGAAATTAAATAAATCATTTGATAGCCGTTCCAGTCAGGAGACAAAAGAGTTCTCCTAGTCGGTAAATATTTCCAACCTTTCTGTAAATTGAGAATGAGCAATCTTATTGATAGATTTTGAAAGATTTGTTTTCATTTACTATTTTTGGTACTCTCTATGTGATTGTAAGCGCATTAGAAAGTCATAGAAAATATAATTATTTTTTGTGACTGGGTTTTGATTTGTCTTTCTTAGTTTTCTAGATCACAAAAGTGCAAAAGAAACAAAATTCTCAAAATCGTTGCGATGGTTTCATCACAACTTAAAATAAGTCGTCCTCACTTTCCCGTCAAGTGCTCTTTTATGTTCCTAGACTTATATCCATGTATCTTTCTTCTTAAAAGCAACCTGTCCACCTGTCATGTGCGCTCTGTACTGCGAGAATGGATTCCAGAAGGATGCTAACGGCTGTGACATTTGCGTGTGCGGTAAGTTAATGATTTTCCTTTTGTAAAAGATCAAGGAAGATTTTAAGGGAAAATCTTTACATTTAAGGAGATTGAACCTTACTATACAAAGTATTTGATATAATGAGTTATATAATTAATTAAGAAACATAAACAGTGTAGAAGATATTCACATTTACGATGAAAAGCTCTGTTCTATTTTTTCATTAACAGAAAAATCTATCGCTTATATTTTATCTCTAATACGAAAAATATCTAACCCCAAATCTGAAATTCAGACATTTTGACTTTCTTTTTGTATCCCTCACAGAACAATGTCCACCAGTGATGTGTGCCCTGTATTGTGAACACGGATTTGTAAAGGATAGGAATGGTTGCGACACATGCGTCTGCAACGTAGCACGTAAGTAGATGGACAGTTGATGAAAATCAACGATTAAACCCATAATTGACATTTATATACTGTAAATAAAGACACAGCTAATAGCTTTTTTATTGGTTATTTACACTGCTGTCTTTATAGTTTAGCTTACTATAGTTTGAGCATAATACGGGTCTACTTCGCCTGCTATCGCAAACTAAAAGGTACTTGAATATATTAAACAAAAATGTTATGATATAGGAAACAAAACCTCTTTCAATCTAATTTTTAAATCATGGTCAGTGAAGTGAATATGGTAAAGTAACAACCTTAAATTACCGCTTTTCACCACACTTTTTTTTCAGCAACCTGCCCACCAATCATGTGTGCCATGTACTGTGAAAATGGATTCCAGAAGGACAGAAATGGTTGCGATATTTGCGTCTGTGGTAGGCAACTTTTTCAATTATGTTTTGCAATTTCATTTAGAAATTTCGAATTAAATCAAATCGATACTAACGAAGACCTACAATATTTAAGACTTGGTTGCTTACTTATTTCAACTCTTCATTCCCACTGGAGCTGTAGGTATGCGCGGAATACCCCGCCATCTAGTTGTGTCTCGAATTATGGCCTTAGCCTTACCTAATGAAGTCCATTTTCTATAGAGCAGTAACTAGTGTTCTTCTTCCCGATCGTATTGCTAACCTGGGATCATATATGGTACAATACTTAGTACGGTGTCTAGTCGTTACAGCCGATGCCTGGTGTATTTTGTGTGCAGTTAGAATTGAATTAAAGCGTCATATTGAGTAAAAAAAGCCTTTTCGGGTGTTATTCATGTGAATTAACTAAGCAACTTGTTTTTCTTACAGAGCAATGCCCTCCTGTCATGTGTGCTCTCTATTGCGAGCATGGATTTGTCCAGGATAGCAACGGCTGCGATACATGCGTATGCAAACCACCACCACGTAAGAATATCATGTTTTGTCTAAACACAAAACCTTACCGTTAAATTTATTGTAGCATTTTGGAAATCATGTCAGGCGTCATTAGACTATTTAAAGAAGAAATGTTGCAAATGTTTGGGATATGTGTCATTATGCACTAGTCTAAGTTATGTTTGGGATATGTGTCATTATGCACTAGTCTAAGTTATGTTTGGGATGTGTGTCATTATGCACTAGTCTAAGTTATGTTTGGGATATGTGTCATTATGCACTAGTCTAAGTTAAATAGCTTGTCACAAATAATGATAATGCATATCAAAATGCTATGCATCACCGTGTCATCATTGCATATCAAAATGCTATGCATCACCGCAACATGATTGATTCAAAACACTTTAGTAGCGAATATATATATTTTTTGAAAATGTTTCTTTTGTATAGAGTAATCGTAACAATGTATATAAAATGCATAAGCTTACAATCGTTACACCTTTATCATGCATCACACCCTTAAAATTTGCATCCACATTTGTTTTTATAAAGCAACATGCCCACCAGTCATGTGCGCTCTGTACTGTGAGAATGGATTCCAGAAGGATGCTAATGGCTGTGACATCTGCGTGTGTGGTACGTATATTTTCCCCACTTTGTTCATCTTTTCATGGATTATTATATACATCTGTGCAAATTAAATTTATCCGATCCATTAAAGCCACAGGTCTGGTGCTTATCCTTGGTTTCCACGGCACATGAGAGCGCACGAATCCCCCTCCTTCCCGATGGGACGCCAGCCCATCGCAATAATGGTACTCATTTTACCACTGAGTGAATTGGAGCAAGGAGAATAAAGTGTCTTGCTCAAGAACACAATACAGCGCTCGCGGCGGGAATCGAACCCGGTACATTTCGCATACGAACAAGACTCCTTAATCACTAAATCACTGCACCTCTAAAATCTCCAACACACACTTGCAAATCTTTTCCATGTAAGATTCAATCCAAACATACACCTGTTCAAAACAACCTTTCTTTTTCAACAGAAACATGCCCACCTGTCATGTGCGCTATGTATTGTGAGAATGGATTCCAGAAGGATAGGAATGGTTGTGACATCTGCGTGTGCGGTAAGTTAAATATACGTTACACCACTTCTATAACAATTTAAGATAGTTGTTAAAATCATTTGACTCCAAATGATAATCAATGATAAGCATCCACCCCCTTCCCCTCAAGAAAAAGAAGGAAAATACGTTCAATGTTGGGATGCTTTTACAACTAAAATACCATAATGAAAATATAATTGCATAAAACTAGGTTACATTTAAATAATTAATGCTTATTTCAATGTTCTTTTCTTGAACAGAACAATGCCCACCAGTAATGTGCGCCCTCTACTGCGAACACGGATTTGTCCAGGATAGGAATGGATGTGACACCTGCGTATGCAAGCCACCACCACGTAAGAATATATTCTATTGGTTAAGTCTTCCCTTACAAACAAAAAGACAAAAAAATCAAACACAAACGCAAATTTCGTCAATGTTTGTATTGCAAGAATAATCACAACAAAACTAAAAAAAAAAAAAACTGAACCACCACACCGGTTAATGGATAGTCTTACAGCTTCATGAGTTTTTTCATGATATAACAGCAAAAGGACAACATGACGAAAGTGGGACGGTTTTTTGAAGTTTGTAGCAGTTGTCTAATCGTGTTTGTTAGTATTGCTATACGTTTTTCCGCAGAGCACTTTCAAATGATTATTATATATTTCCTAAACAAAGATAAAGAGAATCCTTTAGTCGTAAGATAAAAAAGAGGATAAAAGAGTTCCTGGCATCAGAAATATTCCACACTTTAACCAACAAGACAACTTTCTAGATTTAGTTATATATGCAAAGGGTTTAGAATCTGATTGTAAAAATCACGAATCAGTAATTTTGTTGAGAAATATTTACATTTTTGTTTCACTTTGCAATGTTTGTTGTGCTGTATGTGATTACCGGCGCGGTAAATCATTGAAAAGGATTCATTATTTAAAACTTAGCGTTTCTTAACTTTTTCTACGGATGCTCCGTTAACTCCGATTCTCATGTCCCATGTGTAATATTTATTTTTCGCAGCAACCTGCCCACCAGTCATGTGCGCTCTGTACTGTGAAAATGGATTCCAGACGGATGCTAATGGCTGTGATATTTGCGTATGCGGTAAGCTAATGATTCCCTTTTCGTTGATGTAGCAGATCAAGTTTATTTTATGAGAAGCATTTAACTTTTCAATAAGGTTTCAGTGCCAAAATATCACGAATAATATGATACATTATGAATAAATAAATTAAGTACAAAGAAATATTTTAGAGCTACAAGAATTGTGCCTTTTTTATGACTTATTTGTTTTATAAGAGTAGATAAAATAATCCATCGGCGGTATCTTCTCTCACTTTCATGATAATATTACCACAAATATCAATTTGTGACATTCTAAGTTTTCATATATCTTACAGAACAATGCCCACCTGTGATGTGTGCCATGTATTGCGAACTTGGATTTGTAAAGGATACGAACGGCTGCAACACTTGTGTCTGCAACGTAGCACGTAAGTAAAATAATTTTTTGGGTACGTGAAGACAGAATACACAACAAAACTAGGAAAGAGCACATAAGTATATATGAATGTTGTTGGTAATCAGTGATCAAGCCCAGGTGCTGATGAATGATAACAGTTTGCTTCGTGTAAATATATAACTGCTAGCTTTTCAAAATTATATGGTAGAAGTTTATTTGCTGCTGCAATGTGGTTTAACTTATTATTTTCGGCTGTATAAGATTATAATTTGCCTATTTATAATGAAATCGCATAGCGAAACATATTTGTAGATTTCCAACTAAAATATGATATTGTAGCAACCTTAACGTATTTCACGTATTTTAATCTAATAAACTTTGATAATGATGCTAATTTACGATAATGAAATAAACACCGTTTTCCACCATATTTTTGCAGCAACCTGTTCACCAATCATGTGCGCCATGTTCTGTGAAAATGGATTCCAGAAGGACAGAAACGGTTGCGATATTTGTGTTTGTGGTATGCAACTTCTTTTTTATGTCCTAAAGTAAAAACAAATTGCGAAGGAAAGAATATTGATATTAACAAAGACCTGCAGTAATAAATAGCAGTAATGCAGTTTTTTTTTATTCTGTCATCAATTAAACGTTAGTCGTTTTCTTACAGAGCAATGCCCACCTGTCATGTGTGCTCTTTACTGCGAATATGGTTTTGTCCAGGATAGCAATGGCTGCGACACCTGCGTATGCAACCCAAGTAAGAATATATTATGGTTTTCTTAGCACATTTGAACAATATTTATGGCAATAAATCCCATCGCTATTGATCAAAATATATAATACCCCTAAATCATTGCAAGAAGAAGCGTTTTAATATCATATTTTCGATCCTTAAAGCGAAATGACTGACACCATAATTTTGCCAAGTAGTAAGTACTAAGCTAGATTAGTCTCGGATTAAGTATGTATCGAAAGAATTTCCAGATAACACTTTTAGACATATCGTGATAATTTGCAGGAAAAACGGTTTTAAAACAAATAGATTGAAAAATAAACATATTAATTATGGTCATTTGAGAATTAAACAATGGAAATTTGTTCTGTTCGCACTATATTTGTAGTAAATCTAATTTCCTCCAACAAATATTAGGCAATTTTCTTGTTTTCAACAGCAACATGTGAACCAATCAAATGCAGAATTGCATGTCCTTGGGGATTCAAGATGGATCGCAACGGCTGTGAGATATGTGAATGCAACGACCAAACAGGTTTGCGAAATTAATAGTATTGACCGAATTATTGGAATATACAGTAAAATCGTTCCAAAAAATGAATAAACTGGCACTGTCAGCATGGCGTTGTTGACCTAGTATAAGGTTATTGGTGTCAGCTTGGCGTTGTTGTCCTAGTAAACGTGTATTGCTGTCAGCTTGGCGTTGTTGACCTAGTATAAGGTTATTGGTGTCAGCTTGGCGTTGTTGACCTAGAATTAGTTTATTGGTGTCAGCTTGGCGTTGTTGACCTAGTATAAAGTTATTGCTGTCAGCTTGGTGTTGTTGACCTAGTATAAGCTTATTGCTGTCAGCTTGGCGTTGTTGACCTAGTATAAGGTTATTGGTGTCAGCTTGGCGTTGTTGACCTAGTATAAGGTTATTGCTGTCAGCTTGGCGTTGTTGACCTAGTATAAGCTTATTAGTGTCAGCTTGGCGATATTGACCTAGTATAAGGTTATTGGTGACTTCCCAATCGCCGAGTGATCATTTCCATAACCCAAAAAATCCATGCCTCAAAATAAAATGTTCGGCTCAGTTCGGTTTTAGCACTTTATGTTGGTTGCTTAAGATAATATCTTAGTAAATATATATATATATATATATATATATATATATATATATATATATATATATATATATATATATATATATATATATATATATATATATATATATATATATATATATATATATATATATATATATATATATATATATATATATATATATATATATATATATATATATATATATATATATATATATATATATATATATATATATATATATATATATATATATATATATATATATATATATATATATATATATATATATATATATATATATATATATATATATATATATATATATATATATATATATATATATATATATATATATATATATATATATATATATATACCGGTTCTTTCAGTTGTCCATGCTGGTTCCTGCCCAAAGGTGCCATCGGATACCTTCGGCATATGTAGTGAGACGTGCAGTCACGATGGTAACTGCGGTGACGACGAGAAATGCTGCAGCAATGGATGCGGACATCAATGTCTCCCCGCCATTTCGGAGCCAGGTAAATTTCATATTTAAGATTACTAACTAAATTGTATGAAATAAATCTATATTCGTCGCTGAATATTGTTTGTCCGCACGTTTTCAATTGCAAGAACCGCGTGTGGAAATAACCATAACATTGAACCACCTCTTCCTGAAATGTATCAACACATTTTTACAATTGTTCACTCAAGCATAAAACTACGAATTTCAGTTTTAATATAATTAAGGATTTGACTATTTTCATTGCATAAACAACCGAAATGACACATAAAAAGCTGGTTAAATATTTTTACATTTCAGAACCTTGCCCAACTATTATGTGCATGATGTATTGTTCTTATGGTTACATGCAAGACGATAACGGCTGTGACATCTGTGTTTGCAACAAACCAACAGGTAGGCGTCCACTCCTTGATATTGCAATTATTTTTGTGACCAAAAACAATTAGGTGAGGCCGACAATCTCCTAATCCTTTAGAAAATTACATGATGTTATTTAACAGTACCGTTCACGCTCCCGATCGGAATATCTCCCAATCTGGAGATTTCTTGTCATTATAACCCACAATGCATCTTTCCAAATTCAAATCACTCTAAAGAAACACATAACGGTTAAAAAGGTTTAAGCCAAAGGTAGGAAAAATGCGTGCGAAATATTCTAATTTTATTGGTGCAACAGAAGAATACAATTATTTTCTCCGTTTTCACCAGCGCAAATTTGACCTTCACCAGGGAATTTTAAAGTAATCTTTCAAAATTCATTGCAACAGTTTCTAAAAAGCAGATTTTAACATTTTTGTTATCAGCAAAAGCTCAAATTATATAAAGAAAGCTCCAGAAAAATCAATTTCAATACTATTTCCAAAGTATGGAACTTTAGAATAACAGAATTTGAAAAGCAAAATAAAAATTAACGGCTGCAATTTTGAAGTTTGAATTATGGTCACTGCGTATGTCTCGATCTCCCAATTGGGAGATCTTCCGATCCGGAGCGTGAACCGGACTGTTTAAAACATTGAAGTTAAGTTCGAACAAATGTTTGAGTACAGACAGATTTTGTGGGATATGCAAACAAAAGCACAAAAAATAGATACATAAAGCAAGTAACATACTTATCTCTAGTGGTTGCTGTTGAGACTGAGCACTCTGTCCCTCTGCGGTAATGAACCAATACATCCCTGTGGGTCTGCAACCAGTGAGTTCACGATTGGTTATCGAAGGCCGTGGCCGTCTTAATATAATGTCCAGCACTGGATGCTTTCGGGACGTTAAACCTTGCTATGCTATATTATACATTGTGTTTTGATTAAAGCTTTGTCACATTTATTCCATTTTTCAATTTGTTGGAAATGTTCCAATAAAACATTAATTGTAAATATTTATAACCTTCAGAAAAGATCCAAACCAAATGGGCGAGGTCGACCATTAACCTTACCTCATCCTTAGGAAAATCTTTGAGCTTCTTAAAAGATTATAGACACAATTAATGTTTTAAAACCACAGGAATTTGTGTGAAATGCAAACAATGGTATCCAAGAAGGCACCAAAACACCAAATATTCCGTGAGTCTTCGTGATTCTTTTTGGCGGCGAGCACATTTATGTCCGATTATCACAAGCTTTGTCGCTTTGTTCCCTCTATGATATTCTACCAATCCATCCTATGCATGATTGTTAAGATTCTAATAAACATGTGTTGTCATATTTCTCATCCTCAGTCATTCATGATGGTCAATGCCCACGCTTACCTGAAGATGCTGTGGGTATCTGTTCTGAGATGTGCTCACACGACGGCGAGTGTGGACGCAATGAGAAATGTTGCAGCAATGGTTGCGGACATGTCTGCTTGGCTGCTGTTCCAATCGGTAAGAAATTAAGAACACTTTATAAAAAAGAAAATGAAAATTTTCCATAAGATAACTTCCTAGCCTCTGGAGATTTCATACCTTTGATCTTTGATTAGTTTGTAAGATATATAAGATGGAATCGCTGTGTTATGAAGCTGCTTTATTGTGATACTGTTTATGATTGAAATTATAAGGTATGATGGAATTGTTTCAATGTTTTGTACATCGAGGCAAGATCTGTCACTTCAAATATCTGAATGGTTTTCAAGCAGCAAAATATCAAAGATCACGGTCTTTGGTCATACCAACTTGTAATATGAGTAAGCAACAGAAACAAAGTTAAAAATTCCTTCCTTCGTCAAACATTGTTATTTCCCTTAGTTTTTACTACAAAAATCTGTTTGAGAGCTAAATATTATTATATTTCTTTGTATTTATCGACTCGACTTTGTTAATGCTCATATTGAGGAAACTGTTGTATGGAATTCTTCCTATATTAAGCTGTATTTTTGATCACTTCGTATTTTATCCCTCTGTATTTTAATCCCGATGTTGTTTTTATCCCTCTGTATTCTAATCCTTATGTTGTATTTCATCCCTCCGTATTTTAAAGGATTAGTTCAATGGTCAAACATGTTAATCTTATGTAAAAGAGGACTTCAAAAGAAACAAAATGATGATAAAAGCATTCAAAAATCTATTCTGTTAAGGAGATATTCAAATTTAAAGTTTGGTATCATGTGTAGAAACGACTGAAATCAGACTAGTTGTGATGTCACAGCCCCAAATTCTTGAAAGTCTTTATGCATTTTAAAGGAAGTTTATATATTTTCTCACAGTTTTTTTTTTTTTATAACTTTTTTCAGGTGGTATATTATAAATACCCTTCCCAGATTCAGTTTTATTACTTGTTTGACATATCCCATGGTTTATAAGCCACACAAATGCAGGGCAAAATATGATAGGATACATTAAGACTTTAAGGAATCTGAGGCTATGACATCATAACTAGTCTGATTTCAGTCGTTTTTACAGAAATTATACCACACTTTAAACTTGAATATCTCCTTAACGGAATAATATTTTTGAATGCTTTCTTCCGTATTTTCTTTCTTTTGAAGTCCGCTTTCATTTAGAATATTACTTGCATGACTCCTAAACTAGTCCTTCAAGTGTATTCAAGCTTGTTTGTTCTATTGTTTCCATATTTATACTATGTCTTATCTTATTAGTTTCACTTGGTCTGCGGTACCGACGACTCAGTCCTATGGGTGTATTATAAATTTATTCATTATGATTATTTTTTATTATTACATATAATAAGATTACCCTTTGAAGTTATTTTCGACCAAAAACATTATGATCATCGCATACCGAAATTATATATTGATTTTCTTAGAAATTTAAAGATGTGGAAACATTTTCTTTAGTCATTTCACACCTGTCAAATTATGTTCTAAATACAGAGAAAGAAGGCACTTGCCCAGCTCTGTCTGGTGCTGGAATTTGCAGTGAGATGTGCGCGCAAGATAACAACTGTACTGGCATCCAGAAGTGTTGCAGCAACGGGTGCGGTCACGTGTGCATTGACCCTGTAGAAGCTGGTGAGTAGCCATTGTTGTTCGGAGTACCATTAAATGGGTTGAAAAACGGGAAGTTTTGGGAAAATAAGGATTTAGGAAAATAATTCGTAAAAATTCGTCTTGCGGATGTTTTGTGTTTGTTTGTGCATAATCTTCATTGTTCCCCATTATAACAAAAACGTTAATGCCATGGGGACTAGGGCCTCTCTTACACAGCATTTCACAGAAAATAAATTTGAATTTGTCAAAAGCTAAAAAGATTTTTGGCCAAATAAATAAATTTTTGAATTTGGAATAAAAAAGTCGGTAATATCATAAATGACGAACCTACACAAGAATGCATTGGAAGATGGCAGATTATGAATAGGAAGATTTCTTTGGCTTTTGTTCTTAGTAGAAGGTCTAGAGATGCAACTGAATTGACAAGGGAGTCTTTCAGAATCAATAGAGGGTTGAGTACATTTGTGGGAAAAAACGTTAAGAATATGTGGGAAATGTCTACCAGTTAGTATAAAGAAAAAGGGTCATGGTAGGCCAGTCAAAGATCTCGTGGTACTAACAAACAAAATGTTTTCCATCGAACAAATGATTTTGCGTTCTTTTCAATTATGAATATGAGAAACATATATTTTGAAGCCTCCTTATAAACTTTCCTATCTCTCCCACCTTTCAAATACGAATAAATTGTTGACGTTTTCCGACATGAATATGATGTTCTTCGCAACAAATATAAATTTCATTGTTAAATAATAAAGAAAGAATAAGTTTATTCGAAAAAATACTCGACATAATCATTAATTTCATTCAGTACATCCGGGAACCTGCCCTGTTGGTGGCCTCCCTGCCGGAAGTGTTGGTATCTGCTCTGAGATGTGCGGTGGTGACGGCGAATGTGGACCAACCCAGAAATGTTGCAGCAATGGGTGCGGACACTCATGTATAACAGTTGAGGTTCCAGGTAACTGCATTTTAGGGGTCAATTATGTAAACGTTGGCAGCAACGATGTAAAATATAAATATAAATAGAGAAGTAGGATACAAAATATAACCAAATCAAGTAAATTAGTAACAGTTACACAACCTGCAGATCGGATGTTCTAAGTTGAAAACCATGGATGGGCAAAATCGATGGGCATTGATGGGTAAATTATTGTACTTTTGAATCTTTTTCTGGTAATCAGTAATGATAATTTATTTGTTCAGGAAAACGTCTCTGACATTGTAATGACGATAACAATGTTAAACGTTTGTGAAGTAATATGAATGTGTATCAAGAAGAAACATACATACACACACACACGCACATGATAGCACTGTATGTATCCTATGAATATTGATTTAAGCTTTAATATTCCGAATGTAATAATGTTATCTGTGGTTTACGTATATTCTCCCTAATACGCAGACAAATGTGAACCAGTACGCTGCCGAATATTCTGTGCCTACGGATTCGCCGTTGATAGCAATGGATGTGAAATCTGTGAATGTCATGAACCTAAACGTAAGAGAATACATTCCGATTATTTCTTTAATTGTATTCTATACAATAATTGCAAGGAAAGATGCATATAGTGAATGAATTATTTTAACAATAAAACAACCCAAAATGCTGAACTTCTAGCAATCTCAGTTTTCTACTAGTTATTGGTGTATGCAATTTGTGATACTTAATGTACAGCGAAGCCGTGATATTTGTCTTAGCAAATAAGGGACCGACACGTGATATGGACATAAAAATGATATTCAACATCATTAGTCTTATGGTCCTTATCACCGATTCATTTATTCCTTATTTTTGTCTTTTGACATTAATTTACTGCCTTCTATGTATTCACTGCCTAAATATTTCGCGTTCAACTGAATACAATATAGTGAGATTTAATGGTATCTCAGATTCAAAATAACAACTGCTAAGAAGTTATTGTTATATCGAGTGGCAAACTTTCAAGTTAGCCTTCACAGAAATATTGATGTACTTGTAACATACACCTTATATAGTCGATTCTTAAACCAATACTTATATTTTGTACAAAAACCTGCAAAATATCTACTGAAGAATTCATAACTGACTGAAGTTGTTATGTGAATTATGTTGATATAGGATAGTTTTAACATAAAGGTATTCTAAATATGATTATATTTCTTCAGGAGTTTTATGGTTTAAGACCTTAAAATAATCTTTAAAATAATCCTTTAAACACAAAACAGTAAATACTTATTCCCAAAGTTGGCTTTAATTCAAAGCTTTTGTTTTTAAATAAATTTGTATCAGCTGTTCACCCAGGCGTGTGCCCAGTCGGTCTCCTCCCCGAGGGTGTGTCCGGCATCTGCATGGAGGCATGTGCTCATGATGGTGATTGCGGAGCCACGGAAAAATGTTGTAGCAATGGATGCGGACATATCTGTGTTAGTGCTGATGTAGTAAGACGTAAGTAGAAACTTGTTTTGTCGTCCTTCGATGGAGAAAGCACAAAAACATTAACGGCGGCAGAGCATTTTGCCAGGTGCGCCATACTGGGACAAACGTGTTATGTCAACAACAATACACCAGACAGATTTCGTTCATGCCATTGTTATGGTGAAATATTATATCAATTGGAGGAGGAGCAATGCATATACACGTCTTAACTTGCCTCTGACCCTGTTGAAAATATAGGTTTATAACATAATGTTTATCTATTTATTTGATTATCTTAATTAAGTGAATAATGAAGTGATAATTTGAGATCCATAATCAAAGTGTACTTTATTTGTATCTTCTATTATAGCAACTTGTCCACCAGTCATGTGCGCCCTCTATTGTGAACATGGATTTGTACAAGACGATAATGATTGCGACACATGTTTCTGCAAGTCCAGTAAGCTTTTTGAAATGTTTTATTACGTAACTATATATGGAGCTGGTGGGAGTAACAATCATTTCCTATCTATGCATCTATATTTAGTAACCTAAGTTTACCTTTTGAATATATATATTTCTTTAATTTGCTATTCAACTACAGTATACTTTGCAAAGTAAACTATTATTTAGCTAGTAATGTGTGATATATTCAACTATGATTAACCTAGTAATGTATCATATATTCAACTATGATTTAGCTAGTAATGTATGATATATTCAACTATGATTTAGCTAATGAAATATGATTAACTTTTCAACTTTAGTTCAGACAGTAAAGTATGACATAGCTATCTATAAAACTATAATTTAGTCATTTACTTATGCCATCGCCTATCGTCGGTATTGGTTGTATTCTATCTGGTCACATCCACACTGCTTTGATATTTGCGTTGAACATAGTCCATAAGAATACGTTATTCATAATCATTGATGAATTTGATAAATTCCACAAGATTTGGATTCGTATGATTCTTATCTTAGATAAATGATCTTTGATAATTTATATTTTGCTGATTAATTTCTTCACGCAATATCTAAGATATTAATATGAATTATTTTTTCAGAACCATGTGATGACGTAATGTGCAGGATGCATTGCCCATATGGATTCCAGCAGACGAATGGTTGCCCAGTATGTGAATGCAGGGATACTCCAGGTCAATATTTTAATTGAGATCCATGTTCAATTTTCCATTTCTTCACAAATTTAGATACCACATATCAAATCACTCTACCAAAATAAGGGAAAAATTTTGGTGTTACCAAAAAATATTATGTTCCATACATCATTTGCTATGTTCCACTGAAGTAAAAGCCAGCTGAATATTTGCTTAAATCATCAAAGCAGACTCGTAAATTTGAATCATAATTTATTTAAAGATCGTAGTAGATTTTATCTTTTTATCTTTTTATGTTATGTTATGTTCTTATGTTTTCTGTGTGTATATTTTAAATGTTTTATGTGATTTCTCTACAGATTATTGTCCGGATGTGATGTGTGCTTTGTTCTGTGAAAATGGCTTCAAGCGTGACAATGAAGGATGTGAAATCTGCATTTGCGCAGACAGGCCAGGTGAGTTATAATATGAATTGTTTATACTTCTCTGAGGATAAATCTAACACGTATTTCCTTGTAGGAAAAAAATGTTTACTTCTATTCAATGATATATATATATATATATATATATATATATATATATATATATATATATATATATATATATATATATATATATATATATATATATATATATATATATATATATATATATATATATATATATGTATATATATGTATATATATATATATATATATATATATATATATATATATATATATATATATATATATATATATATATATATATATATATATATATATATATATATATATATATATATATATATATAAATATATATATATATATATATATATATATATATATATATATATATATATATATATATATATACATACATATACATACATATATATAATATATCTATCTATCTATCTATATATCTATCTATCTATATATCTATCTATCTATATATGTATATATATTATTTCTTTGTTTATTTATTCATTTATTTATTTATTTATTTGTAGAATCATGTTTCCGTTAAGAGTGATATCAATAATTATAATTTGAGTGATAATAAAGTTACTTACCTTGACATTTGTAAATTTAAATGCTTGCTTTATATTGTAACTTATCGGTATTTGTTTTCTGAGTTTTAAATGTTTATTATCTTTCATGTTCCGGGACTTATCTTAACATTTTGTTTAATTATTTTGTTTTGACTCATCTTTTCATTATATATTACCTTTTAGGTATTTCATCTACATTATCGACAAAAACGTTGCTTCATTCAAACTTAAATTCCTCAATTTGATCAATAATTCACTCTTTTATTTGTTTTTACTTTTGTCAATTGGAAAAATTTCTAGATCAATTTCCTTGTTTATTTTTCATTATTATGTTTGATCGTAATTATAACTTATAATTTTAATATTTTGAAAGCACTTCAAGCTTACTTTTCGAATAACAATAATGTAATAACAATTACAAGTCGAATATTTACTTTTATTTTTCATTTTCATTTGCGTAGTCATCCACCCTGGTACCTGCCCTGCTAAAGTCTTTCCAGAGGATGTTTTGGGAATTTGTGCTGACATGTGTGGCAACGATGGTGACTGCGGTGAAAAAGAAAAATGTTGCAGCAATGGCTGTGGACATATTTGCACCCCAGTTCCAACCCCATGCCCTGATGTTATGTGCATGATGTGGTGTCCGTTTGGTTTTGAGCAAGATACGAATGGCTGCGACATTTGCAAGTGTCGTCCACAAAATGGTAAGGACCATTTGACATTATGTTATAGTTTTGCCGCATTTCTGAAGGTTTTAATCAGTTAATTGTAGTAGAAGAACCCAGACTATCATTTTATCTCCTTTTAATATTTAAATAGTACCAACGTGTTTACACCTACAGTTCGCTTGTTGCATTAAGCACATTAAAGGCAAATGACATACTTTTGTTTGATCTGATAAAAACGTTATAGAAATGATTCTACTACTAACAACTTTCATTAACAATTGCTTTAATCTAATTTAGATATTGTTGAACGATTACCAAGGTCAATTAAAACAAATGTCGGATAATGATAGTGACGATGGTTTTCAAGTCTCTATATACACCGTGAATTTCAGGATATTTGCATTGCCATATATATTTGTCATTACATGCCGCTGGCTAAATATCGGATGTTTAACATAAAAACATAAAATTTTCCAAATTTTCCCATTCCATTACCGAAAAAAGTGTACTTCTTTTGACCGCCTCGTGTGCTGTCTGCTTTGTAAAAACTTTAAGCCTTTGTGATACTTAGTTGTTATTCTAGTAAATAGCTTAATAAGATAATTATCTAGGTAGTATATTCAATTAATTGGAAATAGCTAAAAATAATACACTCTTCCCCTGCAGTTATCCACGACGGCCAGTGCCCAGCCATCGTACCAGAACCTTCACACATCTGCCTGCCCGAATGTAAACAAGATGGCGATTGTGCCAGGGAGGAAAAATGCTGTCATACCGGAGAACGATTCATTTGCGTGGGATCAGTACCTTTGGGTAAATATTTTAAATTACAAAAAGTGTTATGACTAAAGCATCCATTCAATTATAGCTAATATGCTCGTTTTATGTTCTATGCCGTTTTGCTTTATATGTCTTCCGCCATGTTACGCTATATAAATTGAGCCATTACGCCTTAAACGGTATACAAATTTTGCTATAATTATATATGCTTTTTATTTTTTCTAAATAAGAAAACATTTTTCTTCCGTCAGATTATGGAAATTTCACAATTACTTGTTTCATTTTCAAAATCAGAACTGTTAAATGGATATCTTTTATTATCATAATTCAATAACACATGACAGATATGACTAGGTTTTAATGTCATTAATGGGCACAGGGTAGCTTGGTTGTGGTGCTAAAAAATCGAAGTGATATAAAAAATAAATGTTTTTATTTGCAATATAACATCATAAATTGCTTTCATGAATACTAACCCATCTTTATTTAGAGTAAATACTTACTCTGTTTTTTTGTCTGTCAATTTATATTATCAGATTATTGTATGCATTATACATTTTTAAAACTCTCAATTTTTCTGGAAGCAAACTAATGTACCAAAACATTAGCAAAAGAAAATGGAAAAAGAACGTTCTCTTATCATTGTCATGTTATTCTTCACGTTCAACTATATTTCATAATAGAGAAGGAAGGCGAATGCCCATCTACAGTAGGACTCTTTGGAATTTGCTCAGAGGGTTGTTCCGGCGACTTCAGTTGCCCAGGCGTAGAGAAATGCTGCTCCAACGGATGTGGACATGCTTGCATTGAACCAGTTGGTGAGAAAGTTTAATCAGTTCAATTATTCATCATCAGATCTCGTCCAAAACATAATTCGTAGTGGTATCATACATTGAAGGAGCACTCTTTTCTGACGTCACCAAGTTGTTGCAAGATTAAGTTCTATTCAAAATATACACAAACATTCGGAATAAAGCTAAAAAAGATAATAGTTGACCTAAGTATATTCTAAAAGTTAGGTTAACATATGGAAACAAAGATCTGTTAATCATTTTAAAGGGACTAAACTAACGTATACAAAGTATTTGTTTTATTTAAACATTTTCATGAACATCCTAGGAGTATCTGTTTGTGCATTGTATTTATTGTTCATGAGCACGGCGATGTCGCTGCTTTAAACCTTACGTCTAAAGGAGCAATGCTACTGAAATTGGGAATCAATAGTTGTTACAAAAGATGGAGCAAAACCCAGTTCACCTTTTGATTACAAAGAGGAAGGTAATTCTAACAATATATGAAAGTACATATACATCAGCTTTTGAGAGATGAGGTTGTTTGGCTCTTGATATTCCTCTATGTTAACTTGATTACATTCATAAATGCATCACATGTTCCTTTGCGGCATAGATGTTAGACCTGGAACTTGTCCAGTAAATGTCCTTCCAGAGGGTACTTCCGGGATCTGTACTGAGAGTTGCTCTGGTGACAAAGACTGTGTTGAGAACCATAAGTGTTGCAGCAATGGGTGCGGTCACATATGTATGGCAGTCGTGGATGTCCCATGTAAGTGTTTCTTTGATTAACAGATAAAAATGTTAGAATATACAGAATGAGCCTTTGAAACAAGTTTATTTTTCTTCAGTTAATTCTCAACGTTAACAGACTTTACTGTACATGTTACAAAATGTACTCAATGTCATTAAATTGACGTCTTTGTTATACAGACTTTACTGTTTATCGACCATGTTCATCGACCAGTAGAAATATACCGTAAAGGTTTATCGACCAGTAGATATTAAATTGTTTATCGACCTAGATTGTTATACATTCCGTAAAGGTTTATCGACCAGTAGATATGTTACATACCGTAAAGGTTTATCGACCAGTAGATATGTTACATACATTCCGTGCAGGTTTATCGACCTATAGATATATTACATACATTCCGTATATGTTTATCGACCAGTAGATATGTTACATACCGTAAAGGTTTATCGACCAGATAGATATGCAGGTTTATCGACCTATAGATATATACATACATTCCGTAAAGGTTTATCGACCAGTAGATATGTTAAGGTTTATCGACCAGTAGATTTAACATACATTCCGTAGTTTATGACCAGTAGATATGTTACATACCGTAAAGGTTTATCGACCAGTAGAGTAGGTTTATACAGTAGATATTTAAATTTAAATTTGAAACGCGGTAAAAATTACCATACGGCCTTAAAATATAATATGCTGTAAATTATATTTAACCAATTTTGATGAAACGTTTTTATGGATTGTATATTTTTTTTCTCATTGAGAAGTTGTTTCTACCTGTAACTGGAATGCTCATTGATAAATCCTTAATTCAATTTGTAGCAAGATCCAGTTATTTCAATCTTGTAGTAAGGTAGTTCATTGGATTTATTCCTTATTTTCCCACTGTCACAAAGTCCCCTAGACCATCGCCTACTCGTAACAGACAGGGAGAGAGCTCATTCGACACTTTTTTGAGGCTGGATAGTTTCTAAGATTCGATCTAACTTGAGCATTATCTAAATATTGTTCTGCTACGTATTAGCAAGGAATTAATGAATCGCCCATTACAATATAAGTCAAATTTGTGATATTAACTATACATGACCGAATTATTTAATTGCTTCTTTCAAAATTACTGGAAGCATGTTTTGTAATGGGATGAGATGGGGTATGACATGTACTTTGTAAAAAGTAACTTTGCTCAATGCATTTTGTATAGAATTATATAAGCATGGTCCCAGATGCCATGAAGGCATCAAATTTAACACTGAGGATATCTTTAAAATGCAATATCTCCTACACGGAATAAGATATGAACATGATTTTTACACCAAATTATTTTTTTAACAATTCTCTATCATGTAGAATGTCAAAATGTAAATTTACGGGAATATTTCTTTAAGAGGCCATTGCATGTATGATTCTTGTTAACTTGATTCCATTTGCATTGACAGCGAACTGTGAACCCGTCATGTGCCGTATGTTCTGCCCACACGGATTTGCTCGTAATGACAACGGATGTGAAATATGCCAGTGTTACGAACCAGTTGGTAAGACATTTTTACATATTTGTTATGTTCCTAAATAATGATTTTTCTTTATCCTCGAGCACAATACAGAACAGGACGAAAACTGCTGGAAGTATGTCTGTAGGTAGAACAGATTATAACATATGAAAATTAAAATTAAAAGTAAATGTTGAAGTGTTAATCCATCTATTTTCTTAACTACTTAACTTTTCTTAACTCTTTTTCAAATACTTCCTTAAATCACTCGTTTAAAGGTCAGATATTGTTTTAATGTGAAGAAAAATGCACTAAAAGCCAATGTTTCTGATTGGTCAAAATGATTCTTTAATCACCGCGGAAGTGACATTCTTATTTTTTGGTGAAGGTCAAGCACTTCAGACATGATTCCTTCTTTAAGCACAACATCTCTAGCCTACCATTTTAAATCATAATTGAATTCATTTCACCAATTTCTTGTTCGAATAGTCGACCATCCAGGAGAATGCCCCGTGGGTGATCTGCCATCTGATATGTCGGAATCTGTCTTGAGGAATGCTCCTCTGACAACGACTGCAAAGACACCCAGAAATGTTGCAGCAATGGATGCGGACATCAGTGCGTCGAGGCTGTTATCTGTGAGTTGCAACAGTTTTACTTTTTGTTAAGATTGGTAACATTTATATGGTCACCTGAAAGACCAAGCTTAGTTAGCATCTTTAAGAAAGATATGAAGATTTTGTTATAACACGCAGGAGTCCGGGGGTTTACCAACAAACAAACATCAACACATAATGCGAATGGCGTGGCTTTGGTTTTTGTTGTGCATGGGCACGGACTGACGGGTGCCCAAACTACTTACAACCTGATTATCCATAAGTCAAAATTATAGAAAAGTTAAAACGACGGTATGGCTTAATAATGCATTAATGATTAGGGATCCAAATTATCTGTCTGATAATTCCAGTAATTATAAACTTGAGAAGCACAATCATGCTAGAATGTGTTAAGACCCACGAAGACCGCAATAATGCTGACCCTGTCGTCTGCTGCTGTTCGGTAAGTTACAAAACGTTCAGGCAGAAATCTAAGGATTTTTCCATTTCCCTCTCGAAACCTAAGATGATTCTCCCATTCAAAGTTTATTTAAACAAATGGTACACTTTGTTTCTTATTCAGCAACTTGTCCCGCTGTGATGTGCATGATCTTCTGCGAGCATGGTTACCAGAAGGACGAGGCTGGCTGCGATACATGCGTATGCAATGTACCACCTAGTAAGTATTAACATTAGCCAAACATAAGCAATAGATCATATCATAGATGATCCATTTCTGATGAGTTGACGTACGTTAACGGAAATGAAAAAAGTAAGATAATGATCATGTTAGAGCAAGTTAGGACTTCAATTTGACGTTAAGTACGTAAATATTACTGTTTCATGAAACATTCATCAGAAAAAACAAACAACGGTCTGGGAGAAATAGTGAAACAGGGTGATGAGAACCAGTACACAAGGTAGAAGGAATGGAATCCCTAGACAATCTTGACTACGCTGACGACATTGCACTTATTTCTAGCACCAAAAAAAGACTCCAAGACAAAACAAGCAAACCACATGGAACAGGTAAAACGATTGGCCTGAAAATTATTGAGAAAAAAACAAAGATCATACGCATTAACTACAAATCTGATGGAACAATAAAAAAAAGGTTCAAAAGCTTGATAGCTTTGTCTATCTCGGTGAATCACTGTCCAAAGAAGGGGGCAATTATGAGGACATAAAAGGCAGAATTGGGCTGATACTGTCACTTTTCGGACAGCTTAACAAGATTTGGAAATCTAACATCTACCGGATTAAAACTAAACTGAAAATATTTCAATCAAATGTAGTCTCTGTATTCCTCTATGGACGTGAAACCTGGAAGTTGACAAAAGCTGATATGAAGAAAGTAGATGCGTTCCAAAGAAGTTGTCTAAGAATTGTTTGGAAAATAAGATGGTCAGCGAAAGTCACCAATGAGGAACTATATGAGAGAGCAGGCACAATGGAGAGAAGCAGAGAAATATTTAAGAGAAGGTGGAGATGGCTGGGTCGCGTATTAAGAAAGGACGTAGAGAAATAAGCCAGACTATCCATCACCTGGAAACAAAAAGGTAGAAGAAAAAAGGGAAGACCTACAACTACAAGCAGAAGAATGGCGGAGAAGCAGAGAGAGAGAGACGGTTTTGGATGGAACAGGTGGGGAGAAGCTGCAGTAGCAGCAAGAGACAGGAAAGGATCTCCACATCCAGGAGAAGGGAGCGGCAAGGTTAGAAAAGGCTAAACAGTATATCTACATCACTTATAAGAGGAATGCATAAAATAATGTAATAAACATTGTGATCCACTTTTCTAAACAATTATTGGAGTAAAGAGAAGACAACAAAGAAGCAAGCCACTCTACTGTTTGCAGAAAATGAACCAATTCAATAATTTAATGACCTTTTGCGATAGTATGTGACTTAAGATTTTTCAGTGTTAAACTGTCTTTCAGAAAGTTGTATGCAAAGGGAAATACATACTAATAACTAATTGTTTTTATTATTTAGCTTGCGATCCACTTCGTTGCAGGATCGCGTGTCCTAATGGCTATGTGCAGGACAGGAACGGGTGCGACACCTGCGAGTGTGCAGATGAAAGTAAGGCAACAATTATTGTAATAGAATTAATTCAGTGGTCAAGCAAGTTTATCTTCTATAAAAGAGGACTTCAATAGACACGAAATGGTGAAGAAATTTGATTGAACCTTCTTTTTTTTTCTCAACCTTCTTCAGGTGTTAGATTATAATTACCTTCACTAGATTATGTTTTATTACTTTCGTGACATATCCCAATGGTTTTAAGCCACAAAATGATAGAAGAAATTATGACAGCATATATATAATAGACTTTGAAGAGTCTAAGGATGTGACATCACAACTAGAGAACTTGCTTGTCCACTTAACTAATCATTTAAAAGAAGGATTCAAATAGAGCAAAGAAGCCACCTTATTCCGTCTTCTTTCTCTAATTTAAACATTGCATGCGTCATTTCCCGAAAGCCGATGGTCCCTTGATATTCGTACTCTTAAAGCCGCGGGATTTTTAATTGTAAAATACATAGAAAAAAATATTTGCACACTTTATCTTTAGATAGATCTTGTTCACACCAGACATTTTAAACATTATCATATTTTCTGAGAGTGCGGTATAAAAACAAAAAGAAAGCTATTGCTATATTAAGTCTCCGTAATCATTTAAGTAAGTTATGTAACACTTATGTAAATTTCTGGAATTTACCAGTCTTCCGTGTGTTCAGTTCAAAGGTTAGTTTTCGTCTTAATGTGGAGAAAACCATGCAATGCAACGTTTTTTGATTAGCAGATCACATTTACATAAATACTGTCAAGCAAAAAAACAAAACTGAAGCGGTATGTAGCAGATTTATTGGTACTGTGTCAAGTACATTGTCTTATGATGAGACTCCCCCTTTAATAATACACATGTCTGTTTAGAGTTGCTTAGCTGTGATGTTGAGTGTGAGTTTGGTCGATTTATAGTGAAGACCTTTACTTCCAACAGTGACATACTTCCTTTTTATTTGTCTTTATGAAATTAAAACGAGGAAACGTAAATGAGTATATTGTCATAAATCTACAACTTTATTTCCCCCCATTTCAGCATGCCCACCAGTTCGTTGCAGAATTGCATGCCCGTATGGATACAAGAAAGATAACAATGGCTGTGACATGTGTGAATGTGCTGATGGTAAGAAAACAAGAAGTCTACAAATCAAAACATTTAAATATTTGAAACAATTATACTTTATGAATTTTCTGACATCAGATACAATTTGTTTAAATTGTTTTATGTAAGCCAATTGCTTTTCATTATCTGTACGAAATATTCTAGGAAGACAGTGGTTTTTACGTTTTTCTCCAACCCGCGGATGTATTTTAAGACTATAAATGAACATTATCTTCATCTAAAATAAATAAAATTTGTGTAAATAATTCAAACATGACATTAATGACAAATTGTTATTTTTTTGCTTTTGAAAATGTAAATGCGATAATTCAACAACTATTATGCTGTCTTTCAAAGTTCTGAGACAATTCTACACAAGTCCGAATGAGGTGAACTTGGCATTTCAATGGAACTTGTTATATGTAAAAAGTGTCCTGGTACAATGACTTAATAATCGAATAGAGTAACATGGAGCTTGTAACCGCCGAAGCGAACTCGGTATTGCGAATGTTAGAATGAATTTGATATCACCTTTTCTTCTTCAGAGTGCCCACCAGTCCGATGCAGAATTGCGTGCCCGTATGGATACAAGAAAGACAACAACGGTTGTGACATATGTGAATGTGCTGATGATGGTAAGAACTGAGGAAGCTCATTTACCTAAATTCGAACTTCATTTTAACTGTTCGAGCACACATTACAAGTTTATTTAAACATAAATTATTTTTCGCCGATGGGACACTGAAAGACAGTTTTAAACCTTTTTAAACCATGTTTAGCTCTGCGAGATTTTTGCAGAACTTTGACCAATTAACTGCTTTGGGAAGTTTCCATTTGGTACCCAATC
Source organism: Chiridota heheva (assembly GCA_020152595.1). Taxonomy (NCBI): domain Eukaryota; kingdom Metazoa; phylum Echinodermata; class Holothuroidea; order Apodida; family Chiridotidae; genus Chiridota; species Chiridota heheva. Next base: position 758,848 of record JAIGNY010000879.1, read on the forward strand.
GATCTGCTTGTACTTCCTTGAGGAAAATGAGTGAACAATATTACGCGCTCATGTTGTTTGATAACGCACGTATGAGGAGCGTTAGAGTGTTATTAATTAGTATATCATTAATCTATCACTTTAGCTTGCCCACAAGTGCGTTGCAGGATTGCGTGCCCGTATGGTTATAGAAAAGACAACAATGGCTGTGACATCTGTGAATGTGCCGATGAAGGTAAGAAAGTCAGAATCCTATTAACTTGAATCTTAACAGATGCATTTGAGACCGAGTGATAGGATTATTGTTTTGACATGTTTGTTCCGAATATAAGTTAGCTCAATATATTATTTCTTCAAGTTTATTAGCTCTAAATTATTTACTTAACATTCAATTAAATCAAGTGTGAATTTTTTTAACAAAAGAACAATATTGATGAATATAATATTAATTTACACAACAGCCTGCCCAGCACTGCAATGCATAATGGCTTGCCCGTATGGATATAACATTTTGTTTCCCCCTTTACAGCCTGCCCACCAGTCCGATGCAGAATTGCATGCCAGTACGGATATAAGAAAGACAACAATAGCTGTGACATCTGTGAATGTGCCGATGGTAAGAAACACACATTTTTCATATGAATACTAAAAGATGACGCTTTATTGCGAGAGGTGATATCATTCCTTTGTGCGTGTTGCTTTCTTCCGTAAAACTCACCCGAATCTGTGTATTGAGTATTTTCGTACAATTAGGCAGTAAGAATCAGCTGTTGCGTATATCATCATTGATTTACTACTTTATCTTCTATTCAGCCTGTCCTCCAGTGCGATGCAGAATGGGATGCCCGTATGGATACAAGAAAAACAACTATGGCTGTGACATCTGTGAATGTGCTGATGAAGGTAATGAACAATGAAAAATGGGTTATTTTTGCACGCTTAATTATCCCACATCCATACAAAAGTTGACAAGAAAATGTCTTAAGAATGTTCAACTAAATCATTTTAGTTACAAACCTGCCTTATTTCAGAAAACCCCAGCTAGCGACGGGGTGTCGTTGTAGAACATGTCGTTAGGATAATGTTGAAAGGCAAACTAGACACACGTCTTTTTGGGATTTCATGCAATTTTAGTTGTAGTTTGTTTGATACACTCACTTAAAGGTAAAGGTGGTTTTAACTTTTACCTCTTCATTTATATAGACCCTATTAGTGCCTGCGCACCCTAGAAAGGTGACGGAGAAGAGGAAATTTAGCAAAGAAATTATTCGCGTCTTTAGGTCATTGCATCGCATCTTTTTAAACACAAAATTATTAATTTAACATATTATGCAAAACTATATTTACAGTGACCTGCCCAGAAGTGATGTGCGCATTGTACTGCGAACATGGATTCCAGAAGGGAGATGATGGTTGCGACATTTGTGTGTGCAATGAACCTCGTAAGTAATTTGGTAACGACTTACTTTCAAACAAGCCCTTTAATGATAAAAAAATATGACGTCATTGAAATGGTCTGCCCTCCAAAATCAACTAGAGATCAAAACATTTTGACCCTTAAGGAAGTTATGGGTTTAGCGTCGATTTGTTTTCATTTAAAGACATGCGCGGTGATCTTGCTAAAAGTTACACAATCTATTTGTAAAGTATATCTTACATTCTTCTGTCTGTAAAGTGTATCTTGCATTCTCCTCTGCTTCTAACTTAAAATCAATCACTCCGAGGAGACGAGTCTCTGTTGGCCATTACATCCTCTAAAAGGATGGCAACTGAACCATTTTTCTCCACCTAAAAGGAGAACTAGACCCATAGTGAGGGCGTCTTTTAGCCAAATTTTTCAAATATTTACTGTCTCGTAAAGTATTAAAATGTTATTGTTTATGCATATAAGAGAACTACTTCGTGTAAATATTGGTGTTAGATAAACTGTGTAGCTCTCCACGTGGGTCAAATAGCTTTGCTGAATATTTCCAAATCTCTAGAAAATTTGAGCCCCACCTTAAATCTGGTTTAGTGCCCGAAAATATATTACAAAAGTGCTCCTTTTAAAATAATAGCCCTTTTGTTACTGACCCAATAGTAGCAACATTTGTCAGTAACATGTACGGGGAAATGGGTTCCCAGTGGAAAATTGTCCCTTTCTAAAGTGAAGTGCCCCTTTTACTTTACTTCATTATCTAGAGACAAGGGGCGGACATATGCATATGACTTGGGGAAGTGCCACATAAGAGGTCGTGCCCCCCACTTTTGGAAGCTTTCTACACACATGAATGAAGCAGAACATTTCATTTCTTTGTAATGCTATAAAACTACTTGAAACAATTTAGTTTCAACCAATCACAAGTCCTTAAAACCATTGAAAAAAAGCATCGAAATGTTACAAACATTTAAAGGACTATGTACATCTAGAAGCATAATGAGCTTAATTGGCTTAAAATATGATCAAAACCATTAAAACAGCAAAATATTATATCAAAATTGGTTAAAAATTGACCAACTTACAGCATTTTTAATTTTGAGCTATTATTATGCAATAATGTTTGACATCAATGGGGGAAGGGTCCTTCATTACCTTTTGTAAAACATTTGTTTTTTATTCCTCTGTTAATGTTGTCTAAAATGAGAATTGGACTTTGGGAAAACTTTGATGAAACTTTGTCACACCCCGAATCATCATCCATTTGGAAAAGACATTCTGAAATTCACAAGTAGCTGAAATTGAAAAACAGAATTGAAAGAACTATATACAGCTTTTGATTTGTGTTCCTCTTAGTACATCACAAATTCGGGACAAATGAACAAATCATGAAACTTTGTTTAGTCATAACTTGAAAACTAAATAACCTTTTTACAAATTTTAAAAACAATTCTACTAAGAATTCCATGTTTGTTCTTATATCTAAAATCTGCTAGTCTGATGTCCATAGCCCCCTAACACTGATGTTTTCGTAGCAATAACACACAACAGAAGATGAAATTGGCGTAAATGAGTATATTGTTATAAATCTACAACTTTATTTCCCCCTTTTCAGCATGCCCACCAGTTCGTTGCAGAATTGCATGCCCGTATGGATACAAGAAAGATAACAATGGCTGTGACATGTGTGAATGTGCTGATGGTAAGAAAACAAGAAGTCTACAAATCAAAACATTTAAATATTTGAAACAATTATACTTTATGAATTTTCTGACATTAGATACAATTTGTTTGAATTGTCTTATGTAAGCCAATTGCTTTTCATTATCTGTACGAAATATTCTAGGAAGACAGTGTTTTTTTACGTTTTTCTCTAACCCGCGGATGTATTTTAAGACTATAAATGGGCATTATCTTCATCTAAAATAAATGAAATGTGTGTAAATAATTCAAACATGACATTAATCACAAATAGTTATTTTTTTGCTTTTGAAAACGTAAATGCGATAATTCAACAACTATTATGCTGTCTTTCAAAGTTCTGAGACAATTCTACTTAAGTCCGAATGAGGTGAACTTGGCATTTCAATGGAACTTGTTATATGTAAAAAGTGTCCTGGTACAATAACTTAATAATCGAATAGAGTAACATGGAGCTTGTAACCGCCGAAGCGAACTCGGTATTGCGAATGTTAGAATGAATTTGATATCACCTTTTCTTCTTCAGAGTGCCCACCAGTCCGATGCAGAATTGCGTGCCCGTATGGATACAAGACAGACAACAACGGTTGTGACATATGTGAATGTGCTGATGATGGTAAGAACTGAGGAAGCTCATTTACCTAAATTCGAACTTCATTTCAACTCTTCGAGCACACATTACAAGTTTATTTAAACATAAATTATTTTCGCTGATGGGACACTGAAAGACAGTTTTAAACCTTTTTAAACCATGTTTAGCTCTGCGAGATTTTGCAGAACTTTGACCAATTAACTGCTTTGGGAAGTTTCCATTTGGTGCCCAATCGATCAGCTTGTACTTCCTTGAGGAAAATGAGTGAACAATATTACGCGCTCATGTTGTTTGATAACGCACGTATGAGGAGCGTTAGAGTGTTATTAATTAGTATATCATTAATCTATCACTTTAGCTTGCCCACAAGTGCGTTGCAGGATTGCGTGCCCGTATGGTTATAAAAAAGACAACAATGGCTGTGACATCTGTGAATGTGCCGATGAAGGTAAGAAAGTCAGAATCCTATTAACTTGAATCTTAACAGATGCATTTGAGACCGAGTGATAGGATTATTGTTTTGACATGTTTGGTTCCGAATATAAGTTAGCTCAATATATTATTTTTTCAAGTTTATTAGCTCTAAATTATCTATTTGGCATTCAATTAATTCAAGTGTGAGATTTTTTAACGAAAGAACAATATTGATGAATATAATATTAATTTACCACAACAGCCTGCCCAGCACTGCAATGCATAATGACTTGCCCGTATGGATATAACATTTTATTTCCCCCTTTACAGCCTGCCCACCAATCCGATGCAGAATTGCATGCCAGTTCGGATATAAGAAAGACAACAATAGCTGTGACATCTGTGAATGTGCCGATGGTAAGAAACACACATTTTTCATATGAATACTAAAAGATGACGCTTTATTGCGAGAGGTGATATCATTCCTTTGTGCGTGTTGCTTTCTTCCGTAAAACTCACCCGAATCTGTGTATTGAGTATTTTCGTACAATTAGGCAGTAAGAATCAGCTGTTGCGTATATCATCATTGATTTACTACTTTATCTTCTATTCAGCCTGTCCTCCAGTGCGATGCAGAATGGGATGCCCGTATGGATACAAGAAAAACAACTATGGCTGTGACATCTGTGAATGTGCTGATGAAGGTAATGAACAATGAAAAATGGGTTATTTGTGCACGTTAATTATTTATACAAAAGTTGACAAGAAAATATCTTAAGAATTTTCAACTAATTCATTTTAGTTACAAACCTGCCTTATTTTAGAAAACCCCAGCTAGCGACGGGGTGTCGTTGTAGAACATGTCGCTAGGATAATGTTTAAAGGAAAACTAGACACACGTCTTTTTGGTAATTTTTTGGGATTTCATGCAATTTTAGTTGTAGTTTGTTTGATACACTCACTTAAAGGTAAAGGTGGTTTTAACTTTTACCTCTTCATTTATATAGACCCTATTAGTGCCTGCGCACCCTAGAAAGGTGACGGAGAAGAGGAAATTTAGCAAAGAAATTATTCGCGTCTTTATGTCATTGCATCGCATCTTTTTAAACACAAAATTATTAATTTAACATATTATACAAAACTATATTTACAGTTACCTGCCCAGAAGTGATGTGCGCATTGTACTGCGAACATGGATTCCAGAAGGGAGATGATGGTTGCGACATTTGTGTGTGCAATGAACCACGTAAGTAATTTAGTAACAACTTACTTTCAAACAAGCCCTTTAATAATAAACATATGACGTCATTGAAATGGTCTGCCCTTTAAAATCAACTCGAGATCGAAAGATTCTGACACTTAAGAAAGTTATGGGTTTAAGCGTCGATTTGGTTTCATTTAAAGGCACGCGCGGTGATCTTGCTAAAAGTTACACAATCTATTTGTAAAGTATTTCTTACATTCCTCTGTCTGTAAAGTGTATCTTGCATTCTCCTCTGCTTCTAACAACTTTCACATTTAAAATTAATTATTCCGAGGTAAGGACTCTGTGTTGCCCATAACATCCTCCAAAAGGATGGCAACTGAACCATTTTCCTCCACCTATAAGGAGAGCTAGACATATAGTGAGGGCGACTTTTAGCTGAGTTTTTCAAATATTTACTGTCTCCTAAAGTAGTAAATGTTATTGTTTATGCATCTTAGATTACTACTTCGTGTAAACATTAGTGTTAGATAAATTGTGTAGCTCTCCACGTGGGTCAAATAGCTTTGTTGAATATTTCCGAATCTCTAGAAAATTGCATCCCCACCTAAAATTCGGTTTAGTGCCCTTTAAGCGAAATGAAATAGTTCTCTCTAATCAGCCACCTGTTCAGAAGTCATGTGTGCTCTCTTCTGCGAACATGGCTTCCAACAAGACGCTAATGGATGTTACATCTGTGTTTGCAATCCACGTAAGATGATTATATTAAGAAACAAACCCTTCTGGTAACAAACCCTTCTTGTAACAAATCCTTTTTGTAACAAACCCTTCTGGTTAACAAATCCTTCTGGTAACAAACCCTTCTTTTAAAAATCCTTCTTGTAACAAACCCTTGTGGTAACAAACCCTTTGGTAACAAACCCTTCTTGTAACAATCCCTTCTTGTAACAAATCCTCCTTGTAACAAACCCTTTTGGTAGCAAATCCTTCTTGTAACAAACCCTTCTTTTAACAAACCCTTCTTGTAACAAACCCTTCTTTTAACAAACCCTTCTTGTAACAAACCCTTCTTGTAACAAACCCTTCTGGTAACAAATCCTTCTGGTAACAAACCCTTCTTGTAACAAACCCTTCTGGTAACAAATCCTTCTGGTAACAAACCCTTCTTGTAACAAACCCTTCTCGTAAAAAACCCTTTTTGTAACAAATCCTTCTTGTAACTTTGATGATTTATTCTCCATAAGTAAAGTCATTGGTTTAGGAACCGGGGGCACTAGAAGAACGTACTTCCTACATTTCTGAAAATTGACCAAATTGCCCCTTATGAAAATGAAAGTGCCCTCAATTAGTGTCAAACGTGCAAGAACTGATGGAATTTACACACACTTTTTGAAAATATATTACAAAAGTGCCCTTTTAAAAATTAAATGCCCCTTTGTTACTGACCAAATAGAAGGAAACTAGCAACATTTGTCAGTTACATGTAGGGGGAAATGGGTTCCCAGTGGAAAATTGTCCCTTTCTAAAGTGAAGGGCCCTTTTACTTTCCTTTATTATCTAGAGACAGGGAGCGGACATATGCATATGACTTGGGGAAGTGCCACATAAGAGTTTGTGTCCCCCCCCCCCCTTTCACTCTTCAGAAGCTTTCTACACACATGAGTAAAGCAGAACATTTCATTTCTTTGAAATGCTATAAAACTACTTAATTTGTTTTTAGTTTCAACCAATCACAAGTCCTTAAAATTATTGGAAAAAAAAACCCAAACTGTTACAGACATTTAAAGGACTATGTACATCTAAAGGCAATATGAGCTTAATTGGTTTAAAATATGATCAAAACCATTAAAACAGCGAAATATTCCATTAAAAATGTTTAAAAATTGACCAACTTACAGCATTTCTAATTTTTAGCTGATATTGTGCAATAATGTTTGACATCAATGGGGAAGGGTCCTTCATTACCTTTTGTAAAACATTTGTTTTTTATTCCTCTGTCAATGTTGTCTGAAATAAAGAATTGGACTTTGGGAAAACTTTGATGAAACTTTGTCACACCCCGAATCATCATCCATTTGGAAAAGACATTATGAAATTCACAGGTAGCTGAATTTGAAAAACAGAATTAAAAGAACCATATAAAGCTTTTGGTTTGTGTTGCTCTTAGTACATCACAAATTCGGGGCAAATAGACAAATCATGAAACTTTGTTTAGTCATAACTTGAAAACTTAAATGGGCTTTTTACAAACTTTAAAAACTATTCTACTTAGAATTCCATAATAAAGATACATCTTGGTGTAAAATCAAGTTGATATATTATTCCGCTCAGAAACTATTACCTTTCAAAGATTTTACCACTGTGCTGATAAATGAAGTCAATAATTAAAATTATTCACTTGACTTTCGATAAAATCAACTGTGAGATTTTTAAACAAAAGAACATTATTGATGAATATAATATTAATTTAACATAATAGCCTGCCCTGACTGCAATGCAGAATGGCTTGCCCATATGGATATAACATTTTATTTCCCCCTTTACAGCCTGCCCACCAATCCGATGCAGAATTGCATGCCAGTTCGGATATAAGAAAGACAACAATAGCTGTGACATCTGTGAATGTGCCGATGGTAAGAAACACACATTTTTCATATGAATACTAAAAGATGACGCTTTATTGCGAGAGGTAATATCATTCCTTTGTGCGTGTTGCTTTCTTCCGTAAAACTCACCCGAATCTGTGTATTGAGTATTTTCGTACAATTAGGCAGTAAGAATCAGCTGTTGCGTATATCATCATTGATTTACTACTTTATCTTCTATTCAGCCTGTCCTCCAGTGCGATGCAGAATGGGATGCCCGTATGGATACAAGAAAAACAGCTATGGCTGTGACATCTGTGAATGTGCTGATGAAGGTAATGAACAATGAAAAATGGATTATTTTCGCACGTTAATTATTTGTACAAAAGTTGACACGAAAATATCTTAAGAATTTTCAACTAAATCATTTTAGTTACAAACCTGCCTTATTTCAGAAAACCCCAGCTAGCGACGGGGTGTCGTTGTAAAACATGTCGTTAGGATAATGTTTAAAGGAAAACTAGACACACGTCTTTTTGGTAATTTTTTGGGATTTCATGCAATTTTAGTTGTAGTTTGTTTGATACACTCACTTAAAGGTAAAGGTGGTTTTTAACTTTTACCTCTTCATTTATATAGACCCTATCAGTGCCTGCGCACCCTAGAAAGGTGACAGAGAAGAGGAAATTTAGCAAAGAAATTATTCGCGTCTTTAGGTCATTGCATCGCATCTTTTTAAACACAAAATTAATAATTTAACATATTATACAAAACTATATTTACAGTTACCTGCCCAGAAGTGATGTGCGCATTGTACTGCGAACATGGATTCCAGAAGGGAGATGATGGTTGCGACATTTGTGTGTGCAATGAACCACGTAAGTAATTTGGTAACAACTTACTTTTAAACAAGCCCTTTAATGATAAACATATGACGTCATTGAAATGGTCTGCCCTTAAAATCAACTCGAGATCGAAAGATTCTGACACTTAAGAAAGTTATGGGTTTAAGCGTCGATTTGGTTTCATTTAAAGGCACGCGCGGTGATCTTGCTAAAATTTACACAATCTATTTGTTAAGTATTTCTTACATTCTTCTGTCTGTAAAGTATATCTTGCATTCTCCTCTGCTTCTAATAACTTTCACATTTAAAATCAATTATTCTAAGGAAACGACTCTGTGTTGGCCATTACATCCTCCAAAAGGATGGCAACTAAACCATTTTCATCCACCTAAAAGGAGAAGTAGACACACATAGTGAGGGCGTCTTTTAGCTGATTTTTTTAAACATTCACTGTCTCTTAAAGTAGTAAATGTTATTTTGTATGCATCGTAGATTACTACTTCGTGTAAATATTGGTGTTAGATAAACTGTGTAGCTCTCCACGTGGGTCAAATAGCTTTGCTGAATATTTCCGAATCTCTAGAAAATTGCATCCCCACCCTAAGTTCGGTCTAGTGCCCTTTAACCGAAATGAAACATTTCTCTCTTATCAGCCACCTGTCCAGAAGTCATGTGTGCTCTCTTCTGCGAACATGGCTTCCAACAAGACGCTAATGGATGTAACATCTGTATTTGCAATCCACGTGAGTTGATTATGTTAAGAAACAAACCTTTCTTGTAACAAACCCTTCTGGTAACAAACCTTTTTATTTTGTAAGAAACCCTTCTGGTCACAAACCCTTCTGGTCACAAACCCTTCTGGTCACAAACCCTTCTGGTCACAAACCCTTCTTGTAACAAACCCTTCTGGCAACAAACCATTCTGGTAATAAACCTTTTTGGTAACAAACCCTTCTGGTAACAAACTCAGACTGGTAATAAACACTTTTTTGTAACAAATCCTTTTTGGTAACAAACCCTTCTGGTAACAAACTCAGACTGGTAATAAACACTTTTTTGTAACAAATCCTTTTTGTAACAAACCCTTCTGGTAATAAACCCTTCTGGTAACAAAGCCTTTTTTGTAACAAATCGTTCTGGTAACAAAGTCTTTTTTATAACAAACCCTTCTTGTAACAAACTCTTTTTTGTAACAAAACCTTCTTGTAACAAACCTTTCTGGTAACAATACCTTCTTGTAAGTTTGAATATTTATTCTTTATAGTAAAGGCATTGGGTTAGGAACCGGGGGCACTAGAGCACATGCTCCCTACTTTTCCAAAAAATGACAAAATTGTCTCTTTTGAAAATGAAAGTGCCCCTCAGTTAGTGTCAAACGTGCAAGAACTGGCAGAATTTGCTCACACTTTTTAAAAATATATTACAAAAGTGCCCCTTTCAGAATCAATTGTTCCTTTGTTACTGACCGTTAGTGGGAAATTAGCAAAATTTGTCAGTCCCATGTACGGGGAAATGGCTTCCCAGTGGAAAATTGCCCCTTTCTAAAATGAAGTGCCCCTTTTGCTTTACTTTATTATCTAGAGACAAGGGCGAAATTATGCATATGACTTGAGAAAGTTCCACCTAAGAGGTCGTGCCCCCACTTTTCGAAAGCTTTCTACACACCTGAGTAAAGCAGAACATTTCATTTCTTTAAAATGCTATAAAACTACTTGAAACAATTTAGGTTCAACCAATCACAAGTCCTTAAAACTATTGAGAAAAAAAAGCCCGAAATATTACAGACATTTAAAGGACTATGTACATCTAAAGGCAATATGAGCTTAATTGGCCTAAAATATGATCAAAGCCATTAAAACAGCGAAATATTCCATTAAAATTGGTTAAAAATTGACCAACTTACAGCATTTTTATTTTATAGCTATTATTGTGCAATAATGTTTGACATCAATGGGGGAAGGATCCTTCATTGCCTTTTTGTTAAGCATTTGTTTTTATTCCTCTGTTAATGCTGTCTGAAATAAAGAATTGGACTTTGGGAAAACTTTGATGAAACTTTGTCACACCCTGAATCATCATCCATTTGGAAAAGACATTCTGAAATTTACATGTAGCTGAATTTGAAAAAACAGAATTGAAAGAATATAAAAGCTTTTGGTTTGTGTTCCTCTTAGTACATCACAAATTTGGGACAAATGAACAAATCATGAAACTTTGTTTAGTCATAACTTGAAAACTTAAATAAGCTTTTTACACATTTTAAAAACTATTCTACTTAGAATTCCATGTTCGTTCACATATCTAAAATCTGCTAGTCTGATGTCCATAGCCTTTTAACACTGATGTTTTCGTAGCAATAACACACAACAGAAGATGAAATTAGCATGATATTCAATTAGCAAATTGATAGATGTATAACGTACTCTTAAAAATCAGTCGTAGCAATATTTGCGTTTATTTTATATTGTAAAATAGGCCAAAGCATTTTAAACGACATTATTTTTTATAAAATGATTATTTCTTAGCACCATGCCCAGATGTAATGTGCGCTCTCTTTTGCGAGAACGGATTCCAACAAGACAATAATGGATGTGACATTTGCATTTGCAATGAAAGTCCAGGTGAGCAAAACTTCTTTTATTCTATTAACATATACAAACATACAAGGAATACTCACGTGAGTTTTTATTTCATATGTATCATAAAGGAATGATAAAGATTTATCTTGGTGTAAAATCAAGTTGATATATTATTCCGCTCAGTAACTATTACCTTTCAAAGATTTTACCAGTGTGCTGAAAAATGACGTCAATAATTATCATGAAAATGAATATTCACGGGATATTCTGTTAATGAATTAAGTTTCGGAAATTGTTTGAAGCAGAAATATCTGTTTTAGAACGTGAGATGATTAAAAACTGTAGGATTATAAGTGGAAAACAAAAAGCAGAACAAGTAGCATTCAATTAAAGTTGCATACTTAAACAGCTAAATGGATATTATGTTGATAGGGTACTTACCGACAGGGACGTGTGCCTTGGATGATAGAGGTGGTTATTCCGAGTCCCTCAATGGAAGTTTGAAAACAAGCTGTTATATACCACCTCACCTTTGGTTTTTCAAGTCTTAATAAAACTTAATCAAAAATTTTCACCGGGTTTGCTCATTTGTGTAATCATATCAGCTACAAATTTTAATTTTCAGCTTGACAATAAATTATTCGAAAGCTTACGCTAATTTCCTTCTAATTTTGAAGAAATATTGCTTGCTAAAATTATGAAAATGTTGCTTGCTAAAGCTATGAAAAAATAATCGAGAAAGTTTCGTTTTCTGATTTTGTCACAAAATGATTGGAACATTGTCCTTTTTACAGTCCCAACGTGCCCACCTGTGATGTGCAAGATGTACTGTGAGTATGGATACATGCAAAACAGAGAGGGATGCGACATATGTGTCTGCATGCCAGGTAAGAGACAATTACAAAACGCACCATTTTGTGGAAGAAATGGACGGCGCCCAGCTAATAGATTACCTTTAAGAATACTGTCGTTGTAGAAATACTTGAGATTTTAGAGAATCATTGCCTTCACAATGGCCGATTAAAGGCAGAAGCCTTCTTTTCTCAGTTGATTTTTCATTTACATGTGCAACAACAACAGATGGGTGGGGTTGGGTGGAGACTAATTTCAAAACATTGGACACTGAAGGACTGAAACACCCTGACTGTTTTTTTAATATGAATCATTTTTGATACTTGATCCTAATTTTGGTTGAAGTAACTGATTAGAAATGTTATGGAATAGAGATTTTATGTTCCGAATTTTAACAGCCCCTCCTTCCATCTCCAAAACTTTTAAAACAATGTTGCCGTTATTAAGACTTGCAACACTTCAGTAAATGTTTTCTGCCTTCTTTAGCCGCCATCTTGTATCTTGTGTGTATGGTAATTTGCATTGTTTATATCAAATAACTATTGTTCACGCATCGTGGAAGTTATATATGAATGATGTTTTATTGAAGGCAGGTTACTCATATTTTTGGAGACAAAGTTTAACGAATTGATATTAAGCTCAAAATAAAGACATTAATTCATTTTCAATCTTTATAATAAATTATCATAAATTTTTGATTTGGTAAAACAAACTTCTTTAAAATTAAATTGTGTCTTTTAAACACCTGATACCAATCTCTTAATTATTACCAATCGTTAAACTATTACCAATCGTTGAGTTATTACCAATCGCTTACTTATTACCAATTGTTTAGTTATTAAAAATCGTTTACTTATTAACAATCGTTTAGTTATTATCAATCGCTTAGTTATTACCAATCGTTTAGTTGTTACCAATCTTTTAGTTATTATTAATCGTTTACTTATTACCAATCTTTAACAATTTCCCTCATTTAGCAACCTGCCCGGAAGTTATGTGTGCCTTGTACTGCGAGCACGGTTTCCAGAAGGACGCTAACAATTGTGATACCTGTTTCTGCAACCCACCACCTTGCCCAGACGCCATATGTGCCCTTTATTGCGAACATGGATTTGTGAAAGACAACGATGGTTGTGACACGTGCTTCTGCAACCCACCACCTGTCTGCCCAGATGTCATTTGCGCAATGTACTGCGAACACGGATTCCAGCAAGACCATAATGGCTGTGACATCTGTGTGTGTAATTCACCACCCTGCCCAGACGTCATGTGCGCGATGTTTTGTGAGCACGGATTCCAGAAGGATAATAACGATTGTGACATCTGTTTCTGCAACACCCCACCAACATGTCCAGAAGTGATGTGTGCCTTGTTCTGTGAACATGGCTTTCAGAAAGATGATAATGGTTGCGATATTTGCTTCTGCAACCCACCACCTTGTCCAGAGATGAGATGCATGATGTATTGTGAGTATGGTTATGAGCTGGACCGCAACGGATGCGAAACTTGTTCCTGCAAGCAGCCAGAATGCCCAAGTGTCATGTGCAACATGTACTGCGCATATGGATTCAAGGAATCAGATGACGGATGTTCAGTCTGTGAATGCAAAGATACACCAGATACTTGCGAAGATGTCAGATGCAGAATGTATTGTCCAAATGGGTACAAGAGAGATCGTGATGGTTGTGAAATTTGTGAGTGCACAGAGCAGCTTGCTATCCACCCCGGCACATGCCCAGCTGTACCCTCCGATGTGTTTGGCATTTGCTCAGAAATGTGTGACAATGATGCTGATTGCACCGACAGCGAGAAATGTTGCTCAAATGGCTGCGGACATGCCTGCGTAGCTGCAGAGAGCGTGCCTACTCAATGCCCAGAGATGAGGTGCTTCATGTGGTGTCCACACGGTTACAAACTTGACAACAACGGCTGTGAAACTTGCAGCTGCAATGAACCTACAGGTAGGTAGTAGTTAGTGGCTGGAAACGCGGTATACTCTTGGGTAGAAAGATGTTGTAGTATTCATATTTTAGATTTCAGGTCATATTTTATACCTTCCAAATAAATATTTGGAAACACATGTCGTTACCTTTCTAATTTATTTGTAAGCAACAAAGGCCTCAAAAACTACTCACTGCTGTACCATTAAAAAGGATCACCGCAAAGCTAAGCAAGGGGGAAATATTTGAGGTAAGAATTTATAAAGGCTCGTCCAGAAATAATAATCCGTTCGCATCAGATATTAAAATTGGAATTCAGAAAGATTGAATATAAACATTGTTGCTTTTATATGAATATTATACTTTCTTATGACGAATTATTGAATATTCAGTGAATTAATGTTGTTTTGTAGTGATACACGAGGGAGAATGCCCCGCAGTTGAGTCGGATGCAGTCGGTATCTGCGTTGAAATGTGCTCCCATGATGGCGACTGTGGGCGAAGCCAGAAATGCTGCAGCAATGGGTGTGGTCACGTGTGCTTGAACTCCGTTATGGGAGGTAGGCATTTTATTAGTCTTTGCATGAACTGATTAAAGTTGTGCGTTGAAAAAAGTTTAAAATAAAACTCGATTTAAAGTATTGTGAGAAATATATTTGGAGGTAGATATATTGCTATTTAAGGTATGCAAATTAAAGAAAAGACAATGCAAGATTATATAACCTCCATTCTACCAATTTAGAAATAAATGTTTCTCTTAATTTAGTTAAGATAATGTTTCGGATCCTTATGTAAATAAAAAGCTCTTGTAACATATTCATTTTCTGCTATCTCTTACCATATTTGATCATTCATATCTCCTTTGTTAATATCTTCCTATCAAATTCATTTTCAAAATGAATGATTTATCGAATCAAAGATTTATCTAGTTGGGAAGGAACGGGACGCCACGACCTAAGAATGTTCGAAGTTACCTATATGAAAAAAGCTTGCCATAAAGCAAACCCTTACGACTTATAAATTCCAAAGCTCGTCAGATTGATTTGCACTGTTGATAATTCTGATACAAGATTGGGTCAAACATTCTTAACTGAAGTTTGATTTTAAGCTTGGTCTTAACCAAAAATAATAAAATCTAATAAACCTTATTCCAGTATCTTTCTAATATGCACTTTTGTGCAATTGTAAATGTTTTTGTACTGACAGAGAAATAAATGAGATCTCTATGAAATCTTAAACTTTGGACTTCTTGCTTTCATTTTCTTCTGTCAGTCCGTTTGTGTTTAATACGTAATGAGAATGAACAGATGTTTCCATGCGAAGTTTTATGTTTGTTTTGTGCAATACAAACGAGGGCATTTTCCACTGATGTCTACTAGAAATGATAATATTCACAGGAATGGAAATAAATAGTAGAATTTAGACAGTAAAACATGGTAGATATATTCTAAGGAACACAAGCAAATGATATTCCGATCTTGGTCAGCTAAATAGAAAAGTGTAGAGCGAATCATTTACAGGAAGTAAATAACAAATTTACATGATAACATCCGGTCGACGTTTGATTCCATGAGGTTAACTATAAAACTGCACCTTTGTGTGCTTCTTGTTCATTTTACAGTGAAATCAGGTGACTGTCCTGCACCAGGCATTGGAATATGCCTGGAACAATGCTCAGTCGACACAAACTGTACAGGAAGCCAAAAATGCTGCTCTAACGGATGCGGACACGTGTGTTTGGAGCCTGTTACCAAACCAAGTAAGACAACTCTGCTTTTAGTAATACTTGGAGAATTAAAGTAATTTTTAGCATGCATAGACTTTCGAATTGGTAGAGCCTAGGACTGGCTAGCTCTGGAAGTTACATGAAGACCCAGTTACGGCCACTTTTCCCCCTTCTGTCTCTGGGCCCTTGAGACCCTTTTTCCCCCTTTAAGGAACCTTTTCATGCGGAGTGCTAATTATGGACGGACTTCGTAAATTATTATACGTCAGATTCATTGACCCACCGACAGATCGATCCGCCGACAGATCGATCAGACAAGTTACTCCTTTACCTTAACCATTCGTATATGATACAAAAGGTACAAGTTACGCCATTTACGTCTTTAGATATTACCTTGCTTGGGCATACCTTCTTGGCATTGTCTCTAGAATGTTGGCTGCAAATTTTTCTGTTGGGTTTTATTGGTTGTATTGAACCTCATGAGGAACTAGGATGGTTTACACAGAACAGCATTATAGGTATAACAACGGTCATGATTTTGAAAGCATGGTGAATGCAGAAAATCTCAGGTGTGTTTGGAATCTGTATGCCTATGTGTTTTGGAAGCATCCAAAGATGATAAATATTTGAAGCAACCGATTGTTTTTCAAACAAAGAAAACTTTCATCCAGCAATAAAACAAACAAATATTATGATTAAACAAATATGTTAAAAAGCTTGATCACATTTCCTCACATCCAGATCTGCAACATTTGGTAAAACGATATTTACAGAGAATATGGAAAGCTAATCCAGATGGACATTCGGCAGTTCCCTTAATTATGTGAACTCCTTGTTAGTTTATTTCACCTGATGGAGTTCTGTTAAACTGTCACTATTTGCATAGTATGAACTACAAATTTGGGAGAATTCAAGTTTATAACTGTATAAGGGGTATATGAACGTGGTTCTTTTATCCTAGGAACTAGGAAACAGGAACCAGTGACTGGAGATTGCGAATTAGGAACTAGAAACCAACTTCACACACCCGTTATAAAATAAAATAAATAAAAAAAAGGTCAATTTCTTATCACGAGTTGTTCAATTTTACAGTTGAAAGACCGGGAAGCTGCCCAGTGGACATTTTGCGCGAGGGATTTAGCGGCATCTGTGTTAACATGTGCGACGAGGACTCAGTCTGTGGTGACAACCAAAAGTGTTGCTCCAATGGCTGCGGCAAGGTGTGCTTGACAGCCGTTGATGAGCCAGGTTAGTACCATTTTATTGCTTTAAGATGACTGCAACATGGTTTGCACGACGGAATGTGATGAACCAGGCCAGTACTGCTGTATTGCTTTAACATGATGGTGGCAATACAGTCTGACACTGGTAGAACAGTGAAAAAGACTCAAGAATAGTTGGTGTCACGTGACCTGTTGGTCAGCTTTGTGAAGCTTAAAAGAATTCGAAAAAGCCAAAAGAGAATTTATTGTTCAGCTTGCAACAGTAGTTTTGAGTTGTGGGATTCCTGAAAATAATATTTAAAAAAAAAGTCGTCCACTTTTGATGATTGACTAGCTTTATATTTATAACGGAAATAGTGCGTGTGTTAAATTGAAAAGTCCCTGCATGAAAATATCGCCATGATTTGATCAATTTGAGGAAGTTCGCGCAACTACAAAACACAGATGAGGGAAAATTCCACTGTTTTTTCTTTCTCTTAGCATTTTCTTGCTCTCAGCTGGTTATACAGTAAAGTAAAAAGTTGCCAACAAAGGGTATTTTCTATTTTCCCTTATCGATAAAGATTTCAATCCATAATTCAAAAATGATTTTTAAAAATATTTACGTAAAAAATGAAATTTTGCTTAAAAACAAAACAAACAAGAACAATTTTTTGAGAATTGTGCGTCCATTTCCTTGCAGCTGAATGCCCTACCAAGACATGCCGAATGTTCTGTCCATTTGGCATGAAGAGAGATGATGCTGAATGCGAGATCTGTGAATGCAACGATCCACCACGTGAGTAGTTTTTAATTTTGAAGCATTTCTTCTCATAATGGGTTAATATTTGTCAAAAATGAAAATAAATGGATGTATATTTTAGGGCGTATATAAGCAGGAGTTGAGTTTGTGAGGTCCTAAATGTAAAGGGGGCACTTCGGTGACACCCTGCCTACAACGAGCACCATAAACCACAGCTACTATCCCACCTCAGTACTCAATCCACTCTTCCTCTACTATGGCTGTTTTCATTGTCATTTTATTTAATGTTTTTTGTATAGCCTACCTATGGGCATGTATAAGAGAGGGGGAGGGGGGGGGGGGGCTAACTACGACACTGCATGTACGTTTAACATGTCTGATGGCATTTCATATATGACTGGTTTTTGATAGCCATAGATTAAATTGGAAAATAATATTATGATTTTGCTTATATATTCAAGTAAATGCATAGACAGAGTTTTTAGAATTATATTATCTAATAATAGATAATAGTTGACCAAAAGCAGATGAATAAATAAATGAATAAATAAATAGATACCAAAAACAAAAACAAAAAACTTAATTATCTCGTTCCGTTTTGTGAATGTTGAATTTAAGATTACTGGTCATTCTAACAGGCACATGGATATTCGATAGAACTTTAAGAATATATAGAAACACCATTAGTTTGTGACATTCTGCAAGTGGGAGGGAGCATGTGCCACATCTTGTCGCATATTAGCGCTTTCCAGGTGCCACAGAGCTCCGATTTGTATTACCTCTCTAGACTTAAATCTCTTCACCTGATGTGATAATTATGAACAGATAAAAATATGTTGTATATTTTCTTTTTTTGTTTATTGTTGTTAATCGCCATTCGCTCACAGGTACCAACCTTGGATCATGCCCGGTTTTAGCCGAGGACGCTGTCGGTATCTGCTCAGAGTCATGTTTCAGTGACAATGACTGCAGTGTCACCCAACGTTGTTGTAGCAATGGATGCGGACACCAATGTATGGATGCTGTAGACGTACCAGGTATAATGTTAAAGCCTTTTATTATTAATGGTCTTCTTAATGGGGCTAACGGTTGGAGCCTAAGGGGTATAATGTCCTTTACATATGACTAAAAGAAAGTCCCACAGCGTTTGCTCACTCCAGCCCCTTCCTCCCCTCACCAAAATAAAAAAGAAAATGATCGATCTTTAAAAACATCGAAGTTCATTTCTGGTAAATCAATCATCATTCTGAGAGTCTGGGCAAAGGTTCATTCATTTCTTTTTACTAAAAGTTCAATGATAAGGAATTACTTAAAAGTTTTTATCAAGATATCTTCTTCAAAAAAGTTGGCATTCACAATTATAAGTTAAATGCGAGAAGAAACTATAAGTAAACCAAAAGAGCGCCCCTTATTTGTAAAGAAATTGACTGTGGCTTCATGACTTTTTTTAACGTTTTTTAAAGTTTTAGTACGTTTTTGCATGGAGTTAGTAATCTCATCACCCTTAATCAGCATCTCATGAGTGAGATACAGCACAATACACGATATTGGTTTCACACGAAGTATGGGGAGGGGGCATAAGTCCGGAATTTTTCTTTACGAAGTGGGGACAACATTTTCAAAAAATATCAAAAAGTAGAAGATGACCACATTATCCCATTACTTACCATTTTGGTGCATCATTTTAGATGATATGAGCCGACAACAAACGATTTAATTCTTTTTACGCAGTCATTCACCCAGGAACGTGCCCAGTTGGTCCACAGCCTGATGGATTCTTTGGAGTCTGCGCAGAACTGTGCTCAGGAGATGATGACTGTTTAGCCAATGAGAAGTGCTGCAGTAACGGATGTGGACATTCTTGTCTGCTCGCTGACGACGTACCCAGTATGTCTTGGTTTGATTATTTTGTGCGAATAAAACCTGATTTTCAATCAGTTTAATGAAAATCATCAACATTTTTATGATTTTAATCATTTTTTATTGATTTTTTCTTGCTTCGGGTTGAGACGATTTCACCAGGGTTATTTATGTATTTTTATTTTTTATCGAAAATCCCTGATTTCACTTGATGGTTGTATTAATATTGTTGTATTCACATATTTTTTTATGTTAAAGTCCTTAAACAAATACAAGGATAGAATGTAAAAGATGTGACTATGTTAAGGTTATAGTAAAAAACACTAAATTCCAAGTGCTGAACTAAAAAGTTATTTTCTACTTTAAAAATATATGATAAATGGAAATGACTAGAAACTTTAACCTATACATAATTGTCTGACTGTATAAAGCTAGTTCTCATAGCCCGTTTATTAGATCTTTCACCGAAAGACCAAACTGATAAATAGCATGGGATCTGTTAATTAAATAATCTGTTATCCGTTAACGGCTTTTGACATGTAAACTCGCACATGCGCATTGCTTCAAAAGGATTTGTTACTTTCTGACTTAGGCTGAAATAACAAATGCCTGTTTATAGTTTAACCTATTACCTTTTCTATGAGAACTAATATGCGATTATACAATGTTTACAAAAATGATTCAGTGGGGCCTTCGAAAGGTTTTAGATTGATTTTAACATCGCAACATCGCTCAATCTTGATTCTCACTGACAATAACGACCGTTGCGGTTATTTTACAGCAATTTGCCCAGAAGTGATGTGCGCCCTCTTTTGTGAACACGGATTCCAAAAGGACGACAATGGCTGTGATACATGCGTATGCATTGAACCAGGTATACGATTGTTTTTCTCAAATTGAAACTTTGTACGATTTCTTTTGACTGACAGATTCGTTGACACTCACCAAGCGAAACGTTCTTGAAATATCTAAAATAGGTTTCCCCTCCCACTATAGCATCTGAGAACAATACTTCTAAAAATCACACCATACAGTCATACCCCCTTGCATGTCTTGGGTAAGAAATTGACCTGATATAGGCCTAGTTCTAAATAGAAACTGAATCTCATTGCGTTACCATGATACGCCGGTATATTCAGTGACGTCGCGGCTGGGAATGTGGAGAGGAGCAGGGACCTGTTCCCCGCTTTATCTTCCAAAAATAACGTTATCAATTGATCAAGATCCCTTGCCCATATGTTTTGGACCTTGACATTAAACGTCACTGTTAACCCCCTTCCTCTATTCATCTGTGGAGATTGGCTGTGTCATTGGGTGTAGGCCCCCACCCCACTTTATAAATGCCGATTAGCGGGTTTGATTATAACCCTGTACAGGGTTTGACACTTTACTGTAATTAAAATATAAAAAACCCCACTCTGATGGGTCGGTTAGTGGCTGTCTAATGTGCACGTGACACTACTCCTTGTGATTATTTTTCAAATGATTGACCAAAAGAACATCAGCCCCTTAAATTACATACGCAAGTGATAGGCCTATCCACGAAGAAAGGAAATAATACTAATTCAGATGTTCACGGAGAAACTCGCACAGTTTTTCATCGGTCCGGAAGGGACTGTCTTCCCCTTGTGCCATTGTGCTAATGGCATAAGGATCCCTTTTACAAGCCGCAGGCCCCTCCCTTCCCTCTACTTTAGAATACCTGGGCGCGGTGCAGCTTTTTCATGGCACCAGCGATTAAGGCTACTAAAACATCCCAGTCCGGCTCTTTTCCATGGGTGTAGCCAGGGGTGGGTTGTCGACAGGGTTTTACAACACCCCCCCCCCAAAAAAAAAAAGGTAAAATGGTGATTGCAAAATGGCACAAGTGTTTAGAAAATATTCTGAAAGGTCAAAAATTTTCCTTGGCGACCCCTCAATCCGAAAGGCTGGCTACACCCTTGTGTCCTTACCCCATTTTTTGTTTTCTAATTTGAGGTTTCTAAGACTATTATCTCCTTCGTCCGGTGACTTTATTTGGCATATTTAACATTGACCTACATTTTCAACATTTGTTTGCCATAGTGGTATGCCCTGATATCTACTGCTTCGCGATATGTGAACATGGAAACGAACTTGACGTCCATGGCTGCAAGACATGTTTCTGCAACGAGAAACCGCGTAAGTATTATTCCCTTTTTACAAAATGATGTAATGCAAAAAAATATATTCTATTACCTTTAATCGGTTATTTGTTTCTAGGTTTCTGATTGGCTGACAAATTCATTTACTTATTACACAATGAACGGGCTAATTGCATATGCAAATTGCAATTTTCCAACACTACTGGATATTCAAACTCTTAATTTACATCTTATTTACCTACAATTATATACCATGCAGGTAAAATCTTCTCAACTTCTATAAATTAAAATTTTAAGTCAAACCATTGAGTGCATCTTTGTTTAACAGTGTAGTAAGTCAAGTCAAAAACGGAAAGAATAAGAATTCGACGAAAATTGTTCCACGACCCAATTTACACCAAGGTCAACAGTCTGTTACGTTAGTCAGCCATTAGTTAGTATACACATCCCTCATCTCAGTACGATTGACATTAGGATTGCCGTTGCCGTACAAGCTGACAAGGGTTGTTTTAGATTGTATACAATTTCTATGTTTTTTTAAGATTCACACGTTATAGAAAATTGATGATTGAAAAATGGATAATCTTATACCAATTAGTCTAAATAATACACTTCTCAAAAAAAAAAACTGCTCCTAAATCTTTACCTATTTAGCAAAACGACGAGATAAAGTCCGATTCGATGTTTTGGTCGCCATCTTTCTTAGTCACCGCACGTATGTGATGAACTATTCAAACGTCCGCAAATAAGTATTAGGATGTTCGACTAAACTGCAGGTTGATTTTTTCGCTGTAGTTTTTTTTAGGGTGGGGTGGCTCTGAAACGACTCCTTGGTGTTCACGTTTTACTTGTGTGTCCCCTGGCTGTTGTCAGGTCTGTTTATTCGTGTGGCCTTTGGCTCCCCTTGTCCGTGCTCGTCCCTCGTTCATTTTTGCCCTTGTATAATTATTGTTTTGACTTTGTAGCACGGCCTGCAGCTGTGGAACCCAGTCGGTAAACTATTACAGTTTCGATTTCGATTTTGACAACATTGTTTTTTGGTTTTATAATTTTGTTAAGTTGTTTTAATAGAAAAACTATGTGCGAAAACAAATAAATAAAACACCAAGAAATGTTTAGATTATATAATTGTACTGTATAAGTTTTATCTTAATTTTTTCCTCAAATCTAAACATATTAGTCCCGCTAAAATGTGATAGAAAAAAATTAAAAGTAGCCCAGTAAATATTTTTATAAAAGTAACTAAAATCACCGTAAGAACAGTTTTTGAAGCCATGGATGGGCTTCAAACATCATGAATAAGCATTGTGGGCGAAAAAAAGGTTGAATGGTTCCGTTTTTACTAAGATCCTAAAACTGAGATTTCCTATGTTTAACACAAGGCTTAGAACAGTACAGCAGGGTATTGGTTTTTGTAGCACCCTCAAATGGCAAGCCAATACTAACGGCAGCCATACTAACACAGCTGGCATCAGTCCAACGGTACTACGGGAATTACTAGTCAGCCATTAGCATTATCAGCATACAGAGATCGAGATTGTATACTAACACTGTGTATGTCACACAACTAACAGGCCTAACGTTAAGAGTCTATGACTGTAAAGTCTACACATAAAAGATAAAAACCGCTGTAGCAGTGTGGCTTAGGCGAGAAGGTTCTTACTTAAATGTTTACTTTGAATACAAACCTCTTATCTGTAACTGCTATAACTTACGGTATTTTGTTGGGTTTATCGGGTTTAAATAAAATGGATCTTGTGACAGCCGCGAAGTTCGAAGCTTTTTCAGTAGTACATTGCGTTACCGACTAACGATAATCATAGGAACAGGACAGACCCTCAGTTCTGTTTCAAGAACTTTAAAAATCTAGTTGGCGCTGTTCTTGTATTTCGCAGATATACTATAACCTGATAACTATTGCCATCTAAAACGTAGCCCTGGAATGTGCAAGCCGGAATGTTATTGTAAATTATCTCAAACATAATGTTTTGTGAGGAATAAACGCTGACAGAAGCAAGCTTATATGCTTTTTTTCTTGGACATTTTTTTGTCATTGTTGGTCGTCGGTCAGAAAATCACAGCGCGCATACAGCTGAAACCACAAGGAATTTGTGATTGGTTGATATGATTGCTTATAAAAAAACAAATTGGACAGCTTGCCCAAATGCTGTATGTGAATGTCTAATTTCAAAAATAATATTTTACTTTTATTCACGTTTTTGTAATATTTTTGACGAATAATTGCATAATATTGTCTTTTTATGGTGATAGAATGCTTGCCCATTGTTAGTAATTGTTGCCCAAATAATTTGGACAATAATTGGGCTCGGCCTCTCCCCGCAGATTATTCTTCAAATTATTTGGGCTTGCCGGTTATTACCCAACAATGGGCTCGCAATTGCAGTTTATTTCTTAAATAACAATTATTATGTTGTCGAGTGGGGTGATATGCGCAACGTTTATGTCATACCGCGCTTAGTTTATTTGAATAACTGGCTCAGGTTGATTAAGTTGCGCGCGAAAGGAACCTTTGGCTGTTTGGGGTTGTTGATGTAAATTTTTCGCCGATGATGAAAAACAGAGATTTGTGAATTGAAAGCCCATCTGAGATCCCCTGTGCCCCTCCAGCCTTTAGGGAAATTTAAAATGGGTGAGATATACATGTAACAGAAGTGTGGAACAAGTGCGTAACCAGGAAGCGGGGGAGTGCTCCCCCCCCCCTTCCTCCCTGGGTGCCGATTTTTGTTTTTAAACGGGGGAAAGCGGGCGAAAAAGGAGACGTTTAAACAAGCAGTGAAAGTCAATGAAGAATGGGTTCTATATACATGTAATTGTGGTGCGGAGTTAGGGTTTGCGCCGGGCGTTGTCTAGGGAAATATGTAAAAAATTTGATTTATGAATAAACTTTACTGATATAATGTAAACAATTTTGATCCAAATTTAGGGATAAAATGTTGGTTTATAGGCTTCTTCCGTTCCAATTTCATGCTGTCACAAGTAATAATATTTAAATAGTAGGGTGCTGGAAGTTTAGATATATAGAGAGAATTACGTGACTCTAACTTAACTGGACTCCATTTTGCAGGGCATCGGCGTCGTTGCGTTTCACGCGTCTTCACACAGCTCAGTCACATCACACGTACCACAAACATACTACATGCTAACCTACCAGTACCAGTTTTCCTGAAGTTTTACATTTTCACCGTATCGGGTATACGATAACGTTAACGCCAGCTGATTGTTTGTTATATAAAGTGATCGCTGAAAATCCTAGTTTAAACCTTAGGTTGAAGCCGTCGCGTCGTACAGCAGAAACCTACTTCGAAAGTCGATCAAGATCAGATGGAAATCGAGAAAATGTCTTTTTATTCCCTTGCACACATCTACTAGTGCAACCAACGGCACAGCAAGATTCCGGCATAATCTGAGATGATTATCTTACAAAAATAATCTTATATAACAATATGCAAACATATGTAAGTCATATTAAGTATACAGCAGATAACAGTGGTATTATCCGACAAAATGGCGATGTAAACAAAGTCTTGTAACCTCGTGATGTCAGCTGAAACAACCTTATACAAATATAGCCCTAGTTTAAACTAGAATAGGAAAATATCAGTTTCAATGTTGCGCAGTAATTGGGTGGGAAGTGTGGTTAAATCGCACGGGCCCGAACAGTTTTGAAAGTTAGGCGCCTCAAGCGATGTCACTAATGTCGATGCAAACACGGTGACCGAGCTAATTTTTCTACTACGGGCATCAAAGGCATGTATTTGCGCCGCTGCTATTCTAACGTTTGTTAGAGACATAGTCAACAAGTTATGATAATGTTCGTCTGGTTGTATAGGGCCTACATTGATTATTTTTGTCTTTTTGCGATGTATAGAGGTGTGCCAACCCGTTGGGTGCAACATGTTCTGCGAAGAAGGCTTCCAGAAGGACCGTAATGGATGTTACATCTGTATGTGCGTTGAACCAGGTGAGTAAACTTATCCACTATAGATAAGCCACAAAAGTCAACAAAAAGCCCCCCAAAAGCCATTTATCAAATTTGATATCAAAAAGCCCCCTCCCCAAAAAAAAAAAAAAGCCAATTATAAAATTCCATAATAAAAAAAATAAAAATAATATTTGTTTGTGGCCAAACAAGTTTAAAAAAAGCCACAAAAGCAACAATTTCAGAGAAATCTAAATTAGGCCGACATTTTTTTTGCGGCCAAACAAAAACAATACAGCCATATAAAAAAGTAAAAAAGCCATACCAACGTTTTTCGCCAATGTCAAGCATGGGTTTTCGCCAATTTTGGGGGACCCACTGTTTGAAAGCACATTCCTTTTCTTAAATGTTACCTCTTACCTCTCCCCGTTATCCCCCCCCCCCTCCTTATCAGTACCGTTTCAATCCTGATCGGATACCCTATTTTTTTTTTCTTCTTCATTTTCTTAGTCAAGTGCAATCCACTTCGATGCCGCATGAAGTGTGCTTACGGGTTTACCACAGACGTCAATGGATGCCAGCAATGCGAATGCTACCAACCACCAGGTAAGACATTTTAAATTGTCTCCACGTTCACACGATAACTAGAAAACTTCCCCCTGAAATCCCCCCAGGGATTAGTTTTTCTCCCTTCCCCCTAAGAGGATTTTCACCTTTTCGGTTGGGTGCTTTCAAATTACTAACATAAAATAATTGGAAGAAAAATGGTAAAATTCAAAGAAAATTTGAAATTGGTTAAAATTATTATAAATTTTGTTAAAATTCTGTTAAAATTTTCGCCTATAACCCGGAAATATGTAGGTCCCCCCCCCTCTCCCTTCCCGAGAGGTAACCCTTCCTACGCCGCTGCTGGACGGCGCTTGACAACATTGACGGAATTACAGATGACATAATGGTACAATCTGTGCATAATTGAACGAGAAATGTAGCAAATATTGAATCACGGTGCATGTATTTAATGAACGTTATTTCTGATATAAGAATGGAATTTCAAGTTGCACTTAGTGAGTAATAAGGACGTGTAGAGGCAACATCAGCTGTACTTTATCTCTTCAAAAATTCATGCATCAAATTGCAAATTTTGTGATGTATTACAGGGCGACTTTGATATTTTCTTTTGTAAATCCTTTATCAGTTTGTATGTCATATTTCTGACCCAAAAGTTTGTTATTCTTAGCCATGTCTTTAATACAATTCTAGCAGGAATAGGCTTTCACATCATTTTCAGTGGCTGAGATTTAGGGGGGAAAATAAAAGAATTACATAAAGATTTTAAGCCGTTCGCCCAGTCATACATCACAAACTTTATATGAATTAAAAACTGATCAAAGTTTGTTCAGTCATAATTCAAAAACTAAATAAAACTTTTTTCATAATTCACAAACAGACAAACTGATCTGTGAGATCTGTTCAGGGATTATAGAACTTGCTACGTGTTCGTATACCTTTATGCAATTAAGAACTAAAATAAACGTGTTTTTATCAATTCATTTACAAAGTTTGTCAGCTTTTGCACACGTTTCCTCGGGTTTCTTGTAAATAATTCATTTGGTAAATAATGTACACACAAGTTATTACGATTAAGGAGACACAAAAACTGCTCCATGTCTGCCTGTTGCAATCTCCAACATATTTCAAATTCAAGTAGGTCATTTAATATAAATTTTTGCATTAAAGAAAAATTATATTACACGACTGCTATATTTTGAGTTGCTTTGAACAAGAACGGGATTTTGATCTCAACTTTGCCAAGGGGCCTTTTTTGAAACTAAAACAAAATCCATTTGACTAATAATCAATTCTCGTGAGAAAAAATTGCTATTAATAATGAGTTTATTTCTGGTCTCGAATGTCAAGTCATTGAGATATTTTATCTGGCATTTCATTCTTCAAATATAACTTACTGTAGGAATAATAGGAACATGAATTAGTCTGTAAACAGTCATTTGTTTTGTCAAATTTTTCAGGTTTTTATGTATCTTTTTAAAAACATTATTTCAGGTGAATGATATTCATTATCTACATTGACTAATTGAACAGAGGGTATGAGAATGATGAAGTAGTGCTTGGGAGCGTAGGAAGGGTCACCACTTGGGGTGAGGGGGGGGGGGGGAGCAAACACCCTCAAAATTGATTGGTTACAAGTACACATTACTGTGCTGGTAAATTAAGGTTACATCGAACGTTGCTAGTCGGAAAATCTGTTGCTATTTTAAAAGATTCTTTTAATTTTCAGGAAATATCCTTCATTTTTGGGAAAATTGCTTTAATTATCGGGAAACTAACTTCATTTTTGGGAAATTTGCTTCATTTTCGGGTGATTTCATCAATTTTAGGAGAGTGTTTTAAAAAACAAATTAATGAATTAATTTTGCTGGAAAGTTTGCCGAAAGTGAGGACAAATCTTCCTGTCCCCTGGAAATTACAGACCAGTTTACTTACATCATATAATACTGTTTTATATTTCACACGCAACCGAGCTTTGATTGTAGTAGTGAGTGAAGGATACACCAGTTGTGCTTCAACGTGAGGGTGCCTGTGTTTCTAAAAAAACTGCCTATTCTTTCCAAAAGCCACTGTTTTGTGGTTTTATTTCAAGAGACTTAGAAATAATAACAGCTGGTCAAAATTTGTGAGTTTGAGCAAGTAAGGCACCTTCTCAATCGAGGGCTTCGTGCGCGCGGACGACCCCACCCCCTCTCCAGAGCTACATTTATGGAGAGCATGTTTCGTGATCCTTTCAATCACACTTGAATAACAGCACACCATGTATAGTTTGATTTTAAATTATCATTATCATTTCTTATTGTTTCAGTTATTCACTCTGGAATGTGCCCAACTTCCTACATCCCAGCAGGATCAATCGGCATC
>JAIGNY010000879.1:792500-817500 GCA_020152595.1 Chiridota heheva
TGTAAATTTCAGATATGGTTTTAAGGATATATTTGTGTTGGAGTGTGTAAATGTTATAGAAGTACGTGCCTGTGGGGAGGGGGCGCTTAGAAGTTGGTTCTGTCTACAGTGGCGGCGCCATTATTGTTACGCCTAGAACAAGAAAGGGGCGGGACAGACACCTATACATTGCGGAAAATATGTCATCGGTGGGGGCCCGTGGTAAAGCGATATCGAGGGGAGGGGCCAATGACCCCTGTAGCGCCGCCACCGTAGGCCTATGTCCATAATATTTTCCGAACATGGTCATGTTAAAGGATGATAGTTCAACAATAGACAACAAAACCTCATATATTATTTTTTGTTTATTATAAATTGTTTAATTTTTTGTCCTCCCAGTTGTGAAGTCCGGAGTTTGCCCGAAAGTGCCAGTCAACTTTTTAGGAATCTGTGCAGAGGAATGTCACGATGACTTTAGTTGTCCGGGAGAAGAAAAATGTTGTTCCAATGGTTGCGGAAAATCTTGCAAAGCAGCGGAACCTGGTAAATATAGCGTGCTACTGCTTTGGATCGATTATTCTCATGATTTATTTCCACCAGGGGTGTAAATAGTCACTTCTCAAAGAGGAGGGGGAATGATCGCGAAGAATTTCTTTCCAAATCTCAAATCAAAGGTTCTCAAAGTGCGTTCTACTATTATATCTCTGTCAATGATATATAGTTTGCTTTAAGCAACTTCTCACTTTAAAAATATTTAGGGGTGGACAAGAGGCGGAAGGGGGGGGGGGAGGAGCAAAAAAGAGTAAGTTAACATGAGCAAATTTTCTAGTTGTCCCATTCTGAGGTCACAAAATAAATAAGTCTCTAAAATTTAAAATGCTGTAAACTGGTTTGATGGGGCTTTAAACTGTTTTCATTATACTGATGTTGTTGTTGCATGTCCAGATACCTTTAAAACCAACCGGCTTCAAAAAATTGATCTTGTTTAATGCTTTCCATTTTGTCAGTTGTGAAACCAGGAGAGTGCCCCGTTGTCAGAGAGGGAACCTTGGGCATCTGCTCCCAGGCTTGTTCAGATGATCTCAGCTGCCCCGATGATTTCAAGTGCTGCAGCAATGGATGTGGAACTGAATGTGTACCTCCATTTGAGGAGGACCCCATCAGCTCACCCAGGCCACCAAAGCAACGTAAGTGTTATAGGGCATACGTCAATATTTTAGAGAGGGAACTTGACCAAAAAGTGAGGGCGCAACATTATAGAGACTTAAAAATAGTTTTGATTCACAGGCAGCGGAGCTGCTCTGACACCAATATTTTACACCAAGTAATAATCTAAAATTCATATTAAACAATAAAATATGATTACTTTAGGAGGCAAAACAGGTCATGAATATGTGAAAATGTGATTACTTTAGGAGGCAATACAGGTCATGAATATGTGAAAAATATGATTATTTTAGAAGGCAAAACAGGTCATGAATATGTGAAAAATGTATATAGTTCTCCTTTAAGGTATCTTTACGTCTCCTTGGGTATATGGACACATCTAAATTTTTGCATAAATTAACAATTTCAAAATGTGAGCAGGCCAGTTTTAGATTTTTAAGAAGAAAAAAAAGTATTCTAAATTTTCGAATCATAGCTGATCAAAGTTCGATCAGTTTTAAATATATGCAAATGATGTGATGTACCAACAAAAAGACTGTTCAAAATATTCAACTCTGTCTAATTTCTGCCCTGAATTTCAATTGCTGGAAATCATCCGACTGTATTGTTCTGCTAAAATTTCATCGAGGGCACTCTCACACATTTGAACTAAGATATAGAAAATCATCATACAAACAAATATACGAAACTCGGAAAAAAGTGGAGAAATTCCTCCACCCCCCTTGCCCCCGTCAATGTATTTAGCTTGAATTTACACCATTTTGTTTCTTCTCATTCCAGCCAATGAGATTGAGGAAATACCTGGCAAGCTCGAAAATGCCGCCAACGCCATGACCATTGCGTCACCAGTTGCTGTCCTCTTTGGTGTCATAGCCGCAATGATCATCTGTATCTACCATTAGCAGTCAAAAGAAAATATATCTTAAGCATTTTTCTTCTTTTTTGTATAAAATAACAGCAAATTCTTGCGAGTTTAAACAACATTTAGCAAAGTTTTATTTGAAATAAATTTCTTTCGTGCCAAACTGATCATTCGTGTAGACTTTGATAACAGTAAACTTTTTTTTTTTCATTTTCTAATTGACGATCTTTTTGAATGGATGAGTAGCACACAGGTAACGCAGTCCCCATCGTAATGCCGTAATGCAATCTCCCTCGGAGAATCACAGTAGATTTAGGTCACCTATCTGTATATCTGTGTTATAATTTGTATCTATGCAATGCTTCTCGTATCCTTTCAACTCACAATTTTCGAGAATTCTAATATTGTTAAACAGCTTATCTAAGTCTAAAATCAATGTCTTTCATTGATATTGCCAGTCAATTCCAATTATTTGTTAAATTATTGATTGTCAGAAAAAATAAAAGCCAGAAAACATATTTTAAATTGTAGAGAACCTTTTATTTTGTCTTTTGATTTATTATATCCGTCGATACCTGAATACAGGGCTGTAATGTTCATCCGGAAAGAGAAAGAGAGAAGGGGTTGGGGTGAAGGGGGGGGGGGAGGGGTTAACATTAGCCTTTATCCAAAAAAGTAGGGGGGAGGGGGTAGACAATGGCTCTTATCCAAAAAATAGTGGAAGGGAGGAGGAGTGACAAGAGGCAACACATTTCTCCAAAAGTATTGCATTTGGAAAATTCTACTGAAAAGTAGGGAAGATATCTCCTCCCCGAGCAATATGGCCCTGCCTGAATTGATGGAGAGGGGGAGGGGGTAGACAATGGCTATTATTCAAGAAATTGTGGGAGGGAGGCGGGGTGACAAGAGGCAACAAATTTCCCCAAAGTTGTGCATTTTGAAAATTCTACTGAAAAGTGGGTAGATGTCTCCTCCCGAATAATATGGCCCTGCCTGAATACCCATCAATGAAGCCGAGAGACAATGCGGGCCCAGGAATTCTTGCACACATGGGCCCTTTTGATAAGCCATTGCTGTATTACACAGCTGTTCAAAGCATTGACATATCGAGTCCAGGATTTGGGAAGAAGGAGTCATTAAGCAAAACACAAATGTTGTGTATCTTTTAGGCCGCTGAAATCAGCCGCTGCCTACTTATTCAACAAACATCCCTGTTCTTTATATTTACAGTTCCCCTAAAATTACGAATGACAATCCACCTAGAACGCTGGGCCCGGATAGCGTCCTGTTACCTTCCTCCCCCGTTGTTGGCGGTACTGTGGATACCTCATGGATAACAAATTGTGAACGATGGAAGGGGGTGAGGGGGGGTGGGGGGAGGGGGTGTACGTGATAGGTTTCTCCCCATCTATCATTTAAAATTGAAGTAGCAATGGTATTAAAATCGGTTACAAATGGACCATTTTAAAACTTTTACAAATCTCAACTCACTCAATAAACCATCACCAGTCGAAAAAAGGAGCTGCTTCCAGGGTTGCCGAAAAGGACTCAGAGCATGGGGACAGAAGATCCCATTAGGGCAATTTCTTTATTTAAGATTTCTAGAAAAGAACCATGGAAAAGGTTATTTGATGTCAGGGGTGGCGGATGTTTGCACGTGAATTATGGGGCACTTTTCCGCCAGACATATATGACTTTAACTTGACCTTAAACTTCACTGGAAAATGTATTAACTTTTATCGGTCAGAAAATTACTGGTGAAATTTGTTCCGTTTCTTCTTCAATTTACAGCCACAAAAAATTGTGAATTAAATCAAGATATTCAGCATATTTAGGACCAAAATTATAAATTTAATTGTCTTGACAAAAGCCTCCTTTGCCCCGTGGATCCGAAATGCCTGGCTGTTTCCGAAATTTAAAAAAATAAAATCTGCTCGGAATTTAAACAATTTTACAACGACACTACAGCTTAACAGGTTGATAAAGATTACACCTGGCAGGGCGTCGCGACCGGAGGTGTGGGGCGGGGGAGGGTGGTGTCACACTCCCTAATATTTGAATATTTGAGAATGAGGACAAATTCGGGCAAAATAATCTACAAATTTGGGCAAAACGCGTGGATTATTCAAAGAACTGTAGCGTAGCTTTTTTTTCAGTGACCAATGATACTTTCTTTCCATCGTATATCCTAATTTTTCTGAGCCAACACCTGAAATTTTCCGATCTCTCGAAAAATGTTATCAAACTCCTCCCGGTTTTTCCGAATCCAGATCGAAAATGTTCCGATTTTTCCGAATCGTGTTCTTAAATTCTTTTAGAACACTCAATTCCCGAACCATGCAGATTCGAAATTTCACGACTTTTCAAGTCATGATATCAACTTTTCTGACTTTCTGAAATATACATTAAATTAAAAAAATCCGAAACTTGATGTAAATTTAAAAAAAAAAAAAGCTGCATAATTTTTCAAGAAAATTGGTTTATAGCAAACATTTTTTCAAAAGTTGGGAATTATTTTGTAAATACCCCAAATTATACCAATTTTTGCTTTTTTACTGATTTTGTTCCACTGGGGCACACCAACTTATTTATACATTGTGGCACAGCATATTTGGTCGTAATAGTCTTCGACTGTTCGAGATACCTTGGCAGCAGCCGCATATGCTAAAATGTGTGCAGCATGAAATTTAAAGGGCTATTTTTCTCAGATCGATATTGTATTGTTGATAACAAATTTTTGGAAACGGGGTTTTGCTTTTCCGGTCGAGGCAGGAAGCTGTTACTTTGACAAAGTTACAGCTCCCTGGTATTATCCGCAAAATACATTGGTCGAGCCATCACTTTTCCGGTCAACCCGCCGCTAAATTAATAAATAAGGTAATATTAGCAAGATTATCATCCCGATACCAATTTGGTCTAATATTGTTCAAATTTAGTTTAAAATACTTCAAATTTGGTTAAAAATAGCTCAAATATGGTATGGAATGATCCAAATTTGGTTGAAAATAGTCCAAATTGGGTTACAGATGGCTTAAATTTGCTTTAAAATGGCCAAAGCTTGGTTAAAAATTGTCCAAATTTTGATAAGGTAATTAACGCCCAAATTTGATTGTTGGGGAAGGAGGAAGGGGTAAAGGAGGGGGGGGGGGGACACCACATACCCCGGTATTTACGTGCCTGCCAGCATGATAATGTTTCACAAGCCTCATCCAAATATTCATATTTACACATATCAATACCTGCGCTTTTAACGGTTTATGTCTACTCTGCGAACCCTCACTTGTAAACCCATGACGACGATTGCTCTAAAGGCTGCACCATACCCTTATTATATGTTGAGGCTATAGTGCTCTATGTATATACATTTACTCAACATTTCTTGCACCCATGAACCCAATTTTCTATCCATGTGCAGAGGTTGAAATGTTTCCACAATTACCGACAAACCAGTTAATTACCGCGTCAGAAGCGACGTTAGTAATATGTGTCAGAGTTATTGGTGACTGTCATGCAGTTATCTTCAGACGAGATCCCCTCTTAAAACCGTCAACGAAAAACTGAACGAGGGTACAGTTGTGTGTGAAACACTCCGTAAGTTTCTATTCTGTCATTCCCTCCCCGTTTTCTCCTTTCTTCCGCAATGTTTTCTCTTATTCTATAAAAACTCGCTACTGCATTGGCTCTTGTTCTCGTATCCTGTAATTTTTGTTTTCCTGATCTGACCAGTCGTTTTGATAAAGGCTTGTCTCTGTTTGCTAAAATTTGATCGGTGGTCAGTTTTGTATCAATAAGAACATCACTTTCTCGTTTACATTTTTCATGCAAGGCTCGGATCTTTTCCTTTTTTCGCTTATTAATCAAATTTTGTTCATATTCAATTTTGTCGGCCATATTTACGATGGATTTACCTCCATATTTGCCATAGGGTTTCATGAACGGGGTTGGGGGAAGGCTTGTCCAATATAGATTCGATTGCCGAGACGACGACGGCGTATTTCGCGAAACCTCTTGCAAAGCTTTTAAATACAGAAAGTGGTCTTTGATAGATTGTTGTAGTCTGTACCTCACAGCCGTTTGCTTCATTTTTTCATTCTCCAAGGCTTCATCCATTTCTCTTAGTTTTTCGCGCAACTGGGCTTCCTCCCAGGAATTGAGTGTCTTCGCTCTTTTCAGGAATTTTTCGGACATGGCATTGAGGTCGATCCAGCGGTCAAATCCACAGGCATAATGACTGGTAAAAGCTCTGCGGTGCTGACTCATCATGTCATATGAATATAATGCTGTAAAATAAAACAAAATTTCTTAATTTTAAAGGATATTTCAGTGGCTACGAAATGTATCTTATTTGAAAGAGGACTTTAATATATGAACAAATTGGTGAAGAAACTACGTCAATACCTTATTCCGTTGAGGAGATATTCAAATTTGAACTCATTCACTCATTTAGGGCTCATCGTGCCGAGGTGGCACATACATGAGGCATCCACGAGGGTTTGCCACAGTACACAGTCTGAAGCCTTTCTTCCAGTGGTGCCCCAGCAGTCTCGAAGAATGACATCAAATGCCTCATTAACTCTAGGTTGGGGATTGACTAGTAACATAACTTTCACATACATTAATATTTGAATTTGCAAATTATGTATTTTGAAGTGTCCGGAACGTGGCATGTAGATGAGGCGCAGGGCTGCAGGCTCTTTTTCTGTGTTCTGTTTTAATTCAATTATTGTTTCTTTTTTTTTGCTTTTCAAAATTTGTGGTCAATATTTTCGATTGAATTTGAGATCATGATTGAAATAAGAATAAAGGGGCGGATCTAGAAGGAGGGGTGTCGGGTTTGTACAAGCCGCCTTCGGTGGCAAGGTGCCCCAATTTGATCTAAAATGTTCCCTTGTATGTTTGGCATAACACCGTGTCCAATCTCCTATCCCTGTTCCCGGAACCCACGCGATGCCCACCAAATAAAAAGGCATATTTAAGTCTAGAATTTGATATGTAATTCTCCCTTTAAAGTGATTCTTCCTTTAAAAGCTAAAAACAGCAGTTTCCGGAGCTTTACCCGTGGTTTTACTTGTAGGCAGTGGTGCTTCTAGCTTTCTGCGCCAAAGGGGCAAAAAGTGCCCAAAAATATGACTTTTTAATTTGACTTCTGGCTATTTGAAATATATCCACTATTAACCCGATGTCGAATAAACTTAAACAAGTAAATTACTACCAATTTGACATGTAATGGACAATGGGCCATATTTAAACAAAATTTGGCCCATTTAAATTTGGGCAATTTAGCAAATAAAAAAAAAATCTAAGCTATTTTTAACCTCATTTGTACAATTCTAAACAAAAACAAACTTTGGTGACAATTTGAAAGAAGGTTATTATTTTAGTTTACTTCACACGAGGATAAATTTGTGCGCTGGTTTTTAACATTTTTGTTACTATCTCTGAAAATTTTTTTTTTTCAATTTTGTCAATAAGGCACATGATGTCAAAGCGGTATTTAGGCATCTCAAAAAATGCATTTCAAGTTCTTAGCCAGCCAGAACAAAATTTGATTTCGAGAGAAAAAGAAAATTGTATTTAGCCCTCAATTTCTTGGACCTTTTTTGACTATTTCATAAAATAAACATATTATTATATATATATATATATATATATATATATATATATATATATATATATATATATATATATATATATATATATATATATATATATATATATATATATATATATATATATATATATATATATATATATATATATATATATATATATATATATATATATATATATATATATATATATATATATATATATATATATATATATATATATATATATATATATATATATATATATATATATATATATATATATATATATATATATATATATATTTATATATATATATATATATATATATAAAACAAAATACATGTGTGGGAAAAATGTATTTTGGACTCGTCAGTAATTTAGACCACCAATATTTGAGTCACTTATACCATAGGTGGCAGCATTTCACTGTACCACATGAACGAACGTCTCAACACGACAACATCCTCGTGTTAGCTTCAAATTTTCATGGTACGTATAACCTTATTTTTTAGTTTTATTAAAATGATACACGTTGATGTATATAAATAAATATATATATATATATATATAATAATCTATTGGCTAGAGACATTATTATTTTTTCTCTTGTTTATATATATATATATATATATATATATATATATATATATATATATATATATATATATATATATATATATATATATATATATATATATATATATATATATATATATATATATATATATATATATATATATATATATATATATATATATATATATATATATATATATATATATATATATATATATATTATATATATATATATATATATATATATATATATATATATATATATATATATATATATATATATATATATATATATATATATATATATATATAGATCACTCATTGGAATAAATTAGCAAGTTTAACATGTTTGAGATAACAATTCAAATAAATGGAAACGAAATACCATTTTTGGTATAATCTTAAAATCTATAGAATCATTTGGAAACATAAAAAACCTATTAACTTAAGACCATCATTCCGAAAAATCATGGAAGTTTAATCAACAACATTTTCGAATTAATTGGAAAATTTGATATCATAACTTGAAAAAATCGGGAATTTTATAATCTGGTTCGGAAACAGCAGAAATTACTATGATTTAGATAATCGGGAAAGTTTTGAACCTATTTCGAAAGATCGGGAAACTTTAAAATCGGATTTAAAAAATCTGGTAATTTAAAACCTTGATCTGAAAAAAAATCGAAAAATTTGACAACAATTTTCAAAACATCTCTTTCAAGAATCCACGCATTCTGCTTGAATTTTTAGACCATTTGCACAAATTTTCCGTAATTCTCAAATGTTGGTGAAGGGGGAGGAGGGGGTGAACCACACACCCCCGGTTGCGACGCCACTGGATATAATACATAAAGACTGAGGAATCTGATGATGCGATGTCACAACAATAATCTGATTTATAGGCAAATGATACATACATTTTAAACTTAATTATCTCTCAAATATCTACGCAATCAGATTGAGTGGTTATTCAACATTTTGTTCCAAGTCCTCTTTATATAAAATGGACTTGATTGACCACTAAACTGATCATTTAATAGTCAAGAGTTATAAAGGTATGTAAAGCTTTTTTTATATATTTTATTCTTTGATGACAGTTGAGAAAAATCGGGAGTTTTTGGAAAGCTTAGCAGTGCGAGGGGCGCGGTTTCTTATGGGAACAACTTTTCAAACGTTTATTATAGGAAAATAAATTAGTACTAAATTACATCATGCACAATGATGCCGATGCCCTGTCTTCTTTTAAGCAAGTAGATAGAGATGGAGTTTGAGGAGGATGTTGCCCGGGATTATAGGATGTCTACCCCCTCCTACTCCCTCCAGCACCCCCCGAAAACGTACTTAAGCCGTACAATTATAAAATTGCTGAAAAACTGGTCTTTTTCTGAATAAAGAGTAGGCTTGTAAATTCTCAAACTGTGTAATAGCTACTTTTGAGTCCACCCGATAAGATTGTTTTCTTTATTTGTATGAAAGCGACACCAAATGGGTAGATTTTATGAGTCTCATAGATGTAAGCCCCCTTGACATGTGCGGTAGTATATTAAACAATTCGGTACAAGCCCTGCCCATAAAAGTTGTTAAAGGAGCATTAGACCGATTAGTGAGGGCGCTCGGTTTTGCGAATTTCACAGATATCATCCACAACAAATAAAATTCATGCCTCCATAGCCCACAGACGAAGTGAGGCATATTAACTAGAAGATTCCTAAACCGATGGGTGCTAGATAAACATTTTTGGGCGGACCCCTAAAAATACGCCCCCACTTTTCGGTCTTGTGCTCCTTTAATTTATAATTGTGAAACTCGCCATTGAAGTGTTGAATATTCATCAAACTTAATTTAATCCAAGCAGAGAAATATCTGAAATGACATTTCCATGGTTCAACAGTCCAAGGGGATAAATTATGCTTCCCTCTTAGAGTTCAGTACGACTTCAATCTTAAATATCAATAGATTGATTCCAAAATCAATTTCATTTATATACAGCGTTGATAGCGTTTTTCATTGAATACGAATATCTTTGCTGGAGAGCACATAATCTAATTATTAAGATTGAAACTTTAAACGTAATGTAATTAAAGCTTTAATTTATTGGTGTCAAATTCCTTTCAATAATTGTTAATCTTCATGTTAAGAAATATCTGAATATCGAACTGTTAATTCATGTATGCCAACTTTCTAGAGTGATAATGAATAAAGAACTTTTTCAAGTAATCATGAAATCTCGAAGAAGAGGAATAAGCAGAGATTTGTTACTTCAGTTAAGAGGCACATCCCTGAAAGAAATGTGTAATATTATAGACAGCTAGTTTTAATATCCTGAGCTTGCGTGATTGAATATAGCCAGAAAGATATCTACAATTGCATTTCCCTGACATGCAGGCCTTTTTACAAATATACTGGTTGGCCATTTGGCCCACAACCACCAGTCACTTAATTTAGCCCATTCTATTTCATATGATTTGAAGGAGAAAATTTACTCTCAAGGGGTAAATGTTTTCATTTTTTGTCATAAGTTTCCTATTAAAATTAAATTTAAATAAGTGGACGAACTCCTCCCACCCCTTTCCAAACCCGATGGTGCCGCCTAGCGATTCACTGTTTACCGAAGCCATTTTTACCATCAAAATTTCTTTAGAAACGTTCTGCTGACATTGTTATAAAAGAAACAGACAAGTGTGAAGAAACTATTTCAATAGACATTTAAAAGCTCTATTCAAATTGTTAAGACATGACTAGTGACGAAAATCTCCTTCAGAAGGTTAGCCCGCTATCTTCACTTTCTCAACAATTGTTAATGTATTTTTGTTAAAAGGAGCACTAGACCGAAAAGTGAGGCCGTATTTCTAGGGGTCCCAAAAATCAAATGCTTATCTAGCACTCAAATGTATAGCATTTTTCTGATTAAGATAAATATTCAAGTGATTTTTGCCCTTATATCGTATGTGGGCTATGGAGGCATAAAGTTTATCGATCTGTTGTGGATAATATATCTGTGAAATTCGCACAAACGAGCACCCTCACAATTCGGTATAGTGCTCCTTTAACTAATATTTTGCGAAATTTCTTCAAATTCAAATCATAGTTACTTTCCTACATTTTGTTTTTAATACTTTCTTGAAATAATCAATGGTTTGCAAACCACAAAGTCTTAGGAAAATGCACAATGCAAAAGAGCTTGATGGTGTTATGAGAAGACACCATCAATATACTAGTATATGATTTCAGTCGTTTCTCGACAAATGAGACAGAACTTGAATCTGAATATCTTTTAACCAAATTGAAGTGGTTTCGTCACCATTTTGTTTCTTTTAAACCCTCTTTTGTTTAAGATGAACTTGCTTGACCGAATTAACTAACCCTTTACTATGATTGACATTTGATTTATTTAATAATGATAATGAATTTTATGATGATGGGTATGCAACGAGAATGATGATAACGACGCTGACGCTGACGATGATGGTGATGATGATGATGATGATGATGATGATGATGATGATGATGATGATGATGATGATGATGATGATGATGATGATGATGATGATGATGATGATGATGATGATGATGATGATGATGATTATGATGATGATGATGGTAATAATGATGATGATGATGATGACGTTGATAACGATGCTGACGATGACGACGATAATGATGATGACGACGACAATGATGATGATGAAGATGATGATGATGATGATGATGACGATGCTGCCGATGATGATGATGATGATGATGATGATGATAACAATGCTGACGATGATGATGATGAAGATGACGATGACGATGACGATGATGATGATGATGATGATGATAATGATGATGATGATGACGATGATGACGATAATAACGATGCTGACGGTGATGATGATGACGACAACTACGACGATGACGACGACTATGACGATGGCGATGACGATGACGATAATGATGATGATATTATCTCACTCACCTTAATTAGTTAAAAGAGAGTCTTTTAGGCCAATCAACAATATGAACTTATGCACGTTGTACCGGTACCGCTATACCCTGAGAAATCACAAATTCAACTGTATCATTTTGCATTGCACATCAACTTAGTGATGTTTATAAGCATGATAAACGGAACAATTCCATGCCATCATTTTAAACATCCTCTGCCCTGCGTCAAATATTGTTTGCTTTAAGCTATAAACTTTGATCACAGCAAACTGAGTAAAAAAGGTTCCAAATATTGTATAACTTTGAATAATCCGGTAACGAATGACTTAGTTACAGGTAAGTTTATCGTAACTATCATTACATATCCTCTAAGCTTTGTTAATGGTAACTAAGTGCGATGATAATCAGTCATACTTCGAGACCAACTTTGATCTAGTAGCTTAATTCTAGTGATCAATCGCTTTTTGAAGACTTAAGTTAATTTGTTTTGTATTCAAGCAAGAGGAAGGTTAAACATTGGGATGGCGTATAAGGGTTTGCTAACGATCTCTTATTCGAAGTTAAAACTTAACTTTAATGACGATGAGTAGTAATGGCACTTGTACGTACGGATAAACAAGCACACACAAAATAGTTCAAAGCCATGGGAGTTCGGAACCAGCACATGTCAAACATGTCACTTTTTCAGCCAGCGGCGGTGCAGTGCACCAGAAAGTGGTAGGGGCGCCGGTAGGGGCGCTGGTGTGATAGTAGATTTTCCTCTCGTAAATTTGGGCCCCCGGTCCTTATTTTCTAAGGAATGTCTAGTGAATTTGGTTCCTTCCGGACTGTTCTTACTAGGTGATTTATTGGTGTGTTTGTACGGTTCCTTCAAATAATTTTGTGTACTGAAGTGATAACTAAAACCGAAATTAGTAATATTTATGTACGGAATACAACTTGAACGCCGTTGTACTCGTAGAATTTGCCCACGAACAGAAAATGGCCTCCAGTAAGCTCTTCGGTGATAAAAAAAGAAAGAATATTTGCATCGATCTGGGCAGTACCCATCGATATACACTAAAGAAAATAGGCGTGCTTTACACAAAACAGCAGCGAGATTTACTGTAAAGGACAAGTTGTTGTCTCTAAATTTCCTAGGAAAGAAGGGCCGGGGGCCCCAAGTTCCTAGCAGACCGTATTTACTACAAGGGGAACCAAATTTACAGGAAGGCTACGGATTGATTGTCTGGGGGCCCTAAATTTCCTAGGCAACACGGGCCGGGCGCCAAAATTTACTGGGGGCAAAATTTACTTTTATACCGGCTTTTCAATGCGTTGACTAGCAGTCGACAAAAATTATATACATAATAGAGACAATGTACGGACCTTACTTACCACATTTTCTCCTCGGATTTGGACGAACCTGAATTTTAATCTTATAGAGAAGTAGGGGAGGGGAGGCCAGGGGACGAGTCCTCCAGCCCTTCTCACGACGTAGCTATTGTTTTTGTTCTGTTGTTTTACCTATTAAGCTGTTAAGCAGAGAGTTATAACGAACCGCATTACCATTTTCACATTGGTTTAAAACCTCGGCCATTGGTGGTGTTGGTATGAAGGTTAAAACATCCTCACCGCTCTTAATCCAAGTTATCTTATGACGAAGGTCTGTCTTTTTTACCTCCTCACTGAAAAGACATCGTTAAACCATGACTAATATCACATAGCATAATCTTATAAGTGTGCAGAGGAAGGGGCTGAAGATTCAAAGATACCAGAACACGCGGATTTTTTTTATAAGTAATCCGTGAAAAATTTTAAGCAAGTCGTACACAAATTGTTAATAGCCTTCTTGCTTTTGGCGGTGATCATCACGATATTCGGAAATCATTATAGAAAATGAGAGACCATGACTTGCAGATTGTATTGTCTCCAGTTTCTCCCACTACCCCCTGGAGGAAAGCATATAGGTACCGGTACATCATGGGATATTTCTAAGATACTACAGACGTGATCGTGGATACGTATTCCTTACTGTTGGATTGGATTTTGTAAACCTACGGTCAGACGGTAAATTTGACCATTTTTTGAATTTCTGAAAATCATACAACAAACCAGCCGCACCCAAAAATCCCATCGTACAAAACATGATCTTTTTTGTGTTTGATCAATTCTTGCAATTAATGGAATAAAAGACCCCTCCCTCACCCTTTTAGCAACGCCCCTATGCATGATTTTTGTTAACACGCAGAGCGTATTAAGTGACGATCGAGAGGTATTTAAAAGCCAGATATCGTGTAATCGCGGAGATGAAAATACACTACAATCCAAAGTTTGTGATTGGTCAAAATATTGACACAAGCTCCGACAGGCAAATCATTTACGGCGGCGGAAGTGACGTTGCTAGAATGTGTTGGATTCATTGGTGACGGGTTAAGCAATTATCTGATTATCTTGAGACGAGATCGATCCCCTTTAATGGTCGGCCGGCGGTGTCTACGTCAATTGGTCAATAAGTATCATTTTGAACTAAAAAATGAATGCAGTAGCAAACTTAAGGCAGCTTATTGAACACTCGTAGAAATTGTCGTTAGGTTGCTGGTGAGCAAGGGCGGTTCTTGCTAAATCTTAAAGGATTAGTTTAGGGGTCAAGCAAGTCTATCGTATATGACAGAGGGCTTCAAAAGAAACAAACAGTGAAGAAAGCATTAAACAATCCTGTTAAGGAGATATCTAACTTTAGATTTTGGTATCATTTGTGTAGAAACGACTTAAATCAGACTGCTAGTTGTGATGTCATAGCCTCAGATTCCTCAAAGTCTTTATGCATTCTATCATAATTTATC
The DNA here is from genome assembly GCA_020152595.1 of Chiridota heheva. Classification (NCBI taxonomy): domain Eukaryota; kingdom Metazoa; phylum Echinodermata; class Holothuroidea; order Apodida; family Chiridotidae; genus Chiridota; species Chiridota heheva. The sequence continues at coordinate 807,429 of JAIGNY010000879.1, forward strand.
CTGCGATTTGTGTGTCAAAAAAGTAGTAAAACTAAGTATAGGAAGAGTATGTACCACCTAATGAAAGTTCGAGGAAAAATAAATAAATTAGTGACAAAATTAATTAAACTTTCTTTGAAGTGCTTTATCAATTGTTGAGAATTTGAGAAAGAAGACGCCAACATAGTAGATTTACTGCAGTCGTTTCTACACAGGTAAGATGGAGCTTTAAACTTAAATATCTTCTTAACCTGTTAACGAAATATGATTTTTGAATGCTTCTCCACCATTTGTTTCTTTTGAAGTCCTCTTTGATGGACATGCTTGACACCTGAACTAATTCTTTAAATATCAATTCGCAAAAAAAGAAAATAAGGTACTACTCAGTAGGGGGTTATGCATACCCCCTCCCTTTATAATTGCCATCCTGTAAAGTAATATATAGGCCCTATTAGCAGATCACAGTATCCCAAACAAATTTACACTTTTTTTTCTCCATTTTCCGACGTTATTTTAAAGGCCTCACGCGTGTCTCACATCCGAGAACTGACTGACTGAGTGCGTGGTACAGACCGTGAAAGCTTATGACATGTCAGTTGGCTACGCGTTCATGCAGAGAAGGCTGTTTTTTTAAGGGTCGAACGCTTTTGCTTTACTTTGGACAAGGGAACTCAAATAATAAAATCTTGTTGTTACTTCTTGTTCTGTTGTTAACTTTCATTCGCATAGAACTTGCTAGTAGGTCAGTATGCAGACCGAATATGACGTATTATGTTAAGAGGTTTATCAAATTTGTTTTGATGGCGGTAACAATGAGGGGAAGAGCAGTAGGGGATGAGGAAAGGAGAAATTTCATAGGAGCAAGAGAGGAGAAGTTCTAAAGAAGGATAAGTCTTGCGTGATTTTGAAAGCAGAAAATTGGATTCAATTGTGTGGCAATCCTAGGGGCGAAGCTCCGGAAGCACTGTAAAATTACATGAAATTGTGTCAAATCTATTGGCGAATCCTAGCAGGGACTCAGGGGCGAATCTCCCGGAAGCCCTACGTTTCTCGTGATTTTGATAACAAAAAATTGCTTTGAAATGAGTCAAATCTGTGAAGCGAGCGAATTTTATAGCGGAAAAGTTCTTAATATTGTGTCAAACTGTCAAATCCAAGGTCGAAGACTTGATAAGCGCCCAGGGGGCGGAGCCTCCAGAAGCTTGACTACAATATGTGTGTTTAGTTGGGGCCAGGAATGATGTTCATGTTTTGGATGTAAGAATAAGGCTTTTGTTTTGTAAATAATTCAAATTGCAGAAGTTGAGAATAAAAAGTATATGCAAATATATTCTCAGGAAAAATTTTGCGCCCATGCGAGCATTCGGCGCCCTCTCAGAGAGCTTCACAGGGGAAAGTTGCCCCTGTTCCTTTGCCCCCACGCCACTGACTGAAAAGGTATTCACCCATGCTAAAATAAAAATTAAAAAGAGCTAAATTCATCCAAGCTATTATAGGCTCATTGGGTTGTTTCTTATTCCCAATTTCCATGCGGATGGGAGTACATAACTCCCCTAGTCCATCGCAGATTAACTCCCCAGCAGTGCTGGTACTCATTTTACAGCTGAGTGGACTAAAGCAAGTAAAATATCTTGCTCAAGGACACAATGCAGCGCCCACGACGGGAATCGAACCCGGTACCTCTCGAATACGAGCGTGACTTCTCAAGCACTGAGCCACAGCATGTCTCACCCATGACTATAATCCTTTAAATATTCCTTTTTCCATTTAATCATCACAGTCTGGAACAAAAGCTCTTAGCCGTATAGCACCTTCAAAAGACTACTTTATATGAACTTATATTTTCTTGCCCTTTCCTATACTTCTATAGTTCACTTTTTTTCTCTGGTTATTACTTTTTTATTCTTATTCCCTTGCACGAAGGTGCTCAATTATACCATTCTAGGTGTCTAGTTGATTCTTCGAACACTATAGTAGTCAAAGTCAAAATAATGCTCGGAAAATTAAATTCAAAATATCGAAGGCCGTAATGAGCCACCGTAGAATTGAAGGGGCTCGAATTTTCTAGGAAATTCAGTCCGGCTGGACAAAATTTACGGGGGACAGTATTTCCTGTTACACCGGCTCTATAAGCCTAATGGCTCGGATGGATTTAGCTTTAAAAATAAATAAAAAAATAGCTCATTATTCTAACACGCTGAAACACCGCCACTAACTCCACATGTAAGCTGAATGGCTTGATTGAATTAGACAAGAAAAATCATAAAACTTGCTGATGCAATCCTTTCTTGGAGATCGCCCTCACTTCAAATATATATATGTATTTTTTCTCATCAGAAATATGATTTCATATTTTTGTTCCTTGTTTTTTTTAAGTGCTCAAATCGGCTTCTTGAATTTCAAAATAACAACACAAGGGTATAAATCATGATATTCACAAAAAACACAAATTTTAAAAGGTATTTGGAGAGGAGACGTAAGTGTTTCAAAATCTACTGTCAAGTAAGAAGCAAAAATAAAACCACATCAAGATCAGTAGTAACTGACAATTTAAAGGTTTTTTATTTTATCTTTTAAAGCTTTTATAATACAATTTTGCTTAGGCTTATCGGTGAGCATTTTCAAATTGATGATTTAACATTTTCATTTCTTTTATTGTAAAATGGAATGTGCAATTTTATTTAAGTATATCTGTTACAAGACCCTGGACACAGGGTTTGAGAATGGGGGTCAGAACCAATAGTGGCAATTGCCCATCGGGCAAAGATCTAGAGGTAAAGGCATATTTGACAAATATTGGGAGGAGGGGAGGCATGCCCCCCCCCCCTTTCTGGGTCGATGTGATGTATGAATGATGGTATATTCTATTTTTTTTTATACACAATTGTTTTGGAGGGTCTATGGACAAATAACAAGAATAACTAAGAAATTCTGAGCAGATCTTTACTGCTCAAACAATTTAACTTGAATCCCTGTCCTAAATCTTTAACTCTCTTGCGATTTGGGGGTGCTGGAGGAAATCATTCATTTTTGGAGTGGAGATGGGTAATGGTATTGGGGAGGCTATAGGTTGAAGGTAGTTTCTGCCATATATTGTAATAAAACAGTTATGGTCAGTCATGTCATTTAGCGATCCTCATAGGTGTATGAACAAGGATGGGGGGGGGTCGGCACTGGGGCACGTGTCATACTTTTCCAAAAAAGTGACAAAAGTGTCTCTTTTGAAAATAAGATGCCCCTTAACTACTGACCCAATTGTAGGAAACTAGCAACTTTTGCCAGTCACATGTACGGAGAAATGGGTTCCCATAAGAAAATTGCCCTTTAAAAAGAAAAAAAAGAAAAAAAAGGCCCCTCTCACTTTACTTTATCATATACAGACAAGGGACATATGCATATGACATGGAGAAGTACCCCCTAAGATGTGGTGCCCCCCCCGCTTTTTGAAAAATTCCCACACCCCTGGCGGTCCTCCAACAGAAGGGCTCTTTTTTGCCCTTGACTGTTTGATATCTTAATAACGGAATAAAGGACTATTTGTCTTTTAACTGTTTAACGGGCAAAATTAGTTTCAGCATATTCTGTGATGTATGAACGGGAGATAATAGCATTTCTTACGTACGCCCATTTGTTTTCTAAGGGTTTCTGGACAGGTATCAAATCAATTGTATTAAAGGGTTGGAATTCTGAGCAGATTTGTTTTAAAATTTGAAAATAGCACTTAGTCATTTAGTTTGTGTTATCGCTGATCAAAGTCTGAACAATGTGTAGCTCATGATGCTAAATTTGTGATGTATGATTGGGCGGATAGCTCAAAACCTATATAATTTTCAAACCTTCTCTCCTCAGTCAGTCGGGTTCGTATTCCCGATCAGGAGAACAATTTTGGTCTCCCGATCAGGAGATACTTTACAGAAGTATCCCACAATGCATCTATCCAAATTCAATTTTAGCATAGGCATCATATAAGAATTAGAAAAATTTTAAACGCGGGGAACTCGACCACTGCGAAGGGTTCAAATAAATTTAAAAAAAATAATAATAAAAAGCTACACCAAAGACTATGACGAAGCTTCGTTATTGAATAGACTTGTACTGCGCATGAACGGGCGAACTCTGAGATCTTCCGATCGGTAGTACGAACCGGTGTAACAGGAAATCATGTAACCTGTCCGGCCGGACAATATTTCCTAGGATATTCTGTCCCCGGACTGAAAATCCTGAAAATAGCTACGACTTTCAGTTTTCATCAGAGAAAATTATGTCCCCCTGTGTGTATAAGCTCTATAACATAGTTGTTTCGAGTTGAGCTCTATGGAATTTGGAAACATGATAGCCAATGATCTCGCAACATAATGGCGGCCGACACGCAGGTCTTTCCAAACGGGATTTTATCACGATGGTACAAGTAAAAAATATAATTGGGCTTTCAGAAGGAGTGTGAATTTTTGTGTGTGTAAAAGATGGCAATCCGGGTTTGTTCTTTGCAAAAGAAGATGAAGAAACGAAGAGAGTTACCAGGTTATGGAGGTGTTGCGTGCTGACATAGGATTACTTAGAGGTACAGTATGCTTAGCTAAGTGCAGTGTGTGAGAAGTGCATGACTGTGTACTATACAAAACCATATATAACTGCTGTGCAAGTATTGTAAGACGCAAGTAGTAGCATGTAGTAGTGGTGGTGTAGTAGTAGTGGTGGTGGTGGTGGTGGTGGTGGTGGTGGTGGTGGTGGTGGTGTGGTGGTGGTGGTGGCAGGCGGCGGCGGCAGCAGCAGCAGCAGCAGCGGTGGTGGTGGCGGTGGTGGTGGTGGTGGTGGTGGTGGTGGTGGTGGTGGTGGTAGTGGCAGCAGTGGCAGCAGCAGCAGCAGCAGCAGCAGCAGCAGCAGCAGTGGTGGTGGTGGCAGTGGTGGCAGCAGCAGCAGTAGCAGCAGTAGCAGCAGCAGCAGCAGCAGCAGCAGTAGCAGTAGTAGTAGTAGTAGTAGTAGTAGTAGTAGTAGTAGTAGTAGTAGTATAAGTAATAGTTAGTAGAAGTAGCCTAGTAGTAGTAGTAGTAGGGCATACTGGGTGACATGTTTTTCTCTCTATGAGAATGTAGCTAGCCTATACACTACAACAGTTTAGCGGTCTGATCTTTTCTAGTTAGCAAGTTAATATGCTAACGGTGTCAACATCAATGTAAACAGTTAACACGACATGCCCTACCTAGAAATAGGAATAAGAATACAAATCTCTTACTACTTGGTATAAAATCGCATGGTCATATCATTGTTGTTAGGTCTTTAATTTAAAGTGGCCAAACTTATTTCATGCTGTGATCTGACCAATATTGGACAGTTCCAGAAATAATCAGAGCCCACTTCCCGTTGACAGTCCAGCACACGCTCCCGATCGGGAGATCTCCCGACTGGCAGATCGAGATATGCGCAGTGACCATAACATATTTGTTGCTAATAAGTTCAGCCATTAATTTATCTTTACTTGTCAAATTCTGTAATTTGCAAGTTAATTCTAATTTGAAAATGATATATGAATTAATATTTCTGAATAATTTGAGCCTTTGTTGGTGATTAAAATGTTAAAAAATGTGTTTTTAAAAAATATTGAAATTAGTTTTTAAAGATTACGTTAAAATTCCCTGGTGAAAGTAAAATTTGCGCTGGTGATAATGGAGAAAATAATATCATCGTTCTGTTACACCAATACAATTGGAATATTTCGCATGCTTTTTTCCTATCTTTGACTGAAACCTATTTTACTGTTATGTATTTCTTTACAGAGATTTGAATTTGGAAAAATGCATTGTGAGTTACAATGACAAGAAATCTTCCGATTGGGAGATCTGCCGATCGGGAGCGTGAACCGGACTGGTTGAGGAACTGATTATCTTGACACCTCCCCCCCCCCCCAACCTTCCCCGGTCCGTTGAGGAACTGATTTTCGAGACACACCTATTCCCCCGGTTGAGGAACTGTTCTTCGTGACCACCTACCCCAGGTTGAGGAAATAATTTTCTAGATACCTCATCCCACCTCCAGAACTCCCCTTCCTCCCTCAGGATTTTCCACCTTCTGATTCCACTCCCAGGATTTGCCACCTCTTCTCTATTGTTTGTGTGTTTTTGGGGTGAGGTGGGAGTGGGGTGGGGAGGGGGGGGGGGGTATTATTGTTTTCTGTAGTTGCCATATGCCGCCGTGAACCTCAAAATACTCTAATGGAAGAGGCTTATTCTTTTTTTAATTATAAATGTGAAATCGAACATCGAAATAAATTTCTGCAAAATATTATTTTCTAAAGCAGGACTAATATACGACAGTGACAACCGGGGGTCCCGGAGACCCGAGGACAAAGTAATTTTATTTGGGGCAAAGTATTTTCAAGTTTTGTAAAATTTCCTTCATTTTCGGGAAATTATCTTAATATTTCGAGAAGTTTTTTTCAAATTTAGGAAAATACAGAACAGTGACGTAGGAAACGGGGGCCCGAGGACAAAGTAATTTTATTGGGGGCCAAGTACTAATTTTTAAGTTTTGTTAAATTTCCTTCATTATCGGGATTTTATTTTAATATTTCGAAAAGTTTTCTTCAATTTTCGGGAAATTTCATTAATTTTCATGAAGTTCCTTTAATTTTCGGTAAATTTCCTTCATTTTGGGAAATATTCTTTAAATTTTGGGAAATGCTGCCAAATTTCCAATCAATATATTCTTAACTTAAACATTGTGGCTCATCCCTTCTGAATGATAACCATTGAGGTTCATTCTTAATATAATTCCTTGCTACTCAGTGAGTTACAATAGAAGCCTCTGTGGCTCATCAAACAAATATAACAATCACCTAAAGACTTGACCCGAGCAACAATAATGAAATACATAAGAAATGTACAAAACTATAGAGGTCTGAGATATACACTGTATACAGTCCTATGAGTGAATCATATGGCAAAGTACATATACAAATGGAAATAAATACATCATTGGTAGCTATCTTACAATATTTTTGCTCTTATTTTGCAATTGCGGGAGGATATTTTATGACTTCAAAGTAATTTTTAAAATAAATGTCTTAAACTATAGCTCTACATTGACATTAAAAGTAAAGTCAATTTATGTCATGTAGTTGGCTTTATTACTAGCTTGCTCAAAATGGTTACCATTTTGCCATTTAGTCAGAAAATTCCTAATTTACGTGGAGATAAAACTTGTGCTTTTTTTTTCTTTTTTCACCGAGCTGATATGATAGAAATTGGTCTCAAACACATTTCAAGAAATATAAATTTGATACAGAAGTTTTCTCGTATGGTAAGTTTTGTTAAATCCTCATTGACTGTAATGATAAGTGACCCCTCCAAGTAGAAATCGTGATGGACACTACATGTATAGCCTACAGTAAGTGACCTGAATTCTGTCCACCCCCTTAAAATCATATTTCGTTTTTGCGGTCATTAGTAAGATTTTACCCATAAGCAATATTTGACAGAATCGTAAGGATTGCAAATTATTAATTGACTCTATTTTCATATGTTGTATGAATTAGATTCTTCTGTTAGTTTGTGCTGCATCTGGGTTTCCTAACTAAAAAACCCAGATTACTTTGACCAAGAACTTTAAACCAATCGAGAATATATAAACAGTTAAAGGTGTATAGAAACGCTGATACAAAACCTTGTTTGTTGGGTTTTATTGGGATGTCATATACATTTTCTTTTGAATTTGATTGAATTTAATCGATCATAAGGGGTTTTCATTCTTCCCTTTGCTTGTTTTTTTTCTCAAAACATTTTCTTGGCAGAAAATACCTCAAAGTCAGTGATGGTTTGGGTGCGCATTTTTAGAAATCTTTTAATTTGATCTCTTAGTCTCATTTTTCTTTTCTACTGTCAATCAATTATTGACTTATTGCTCATTAAATTGAAGAAAGATTCTTATTAACATACAAAAAACTTTAAATATTGATTTGATATTATTTGACAATATTATATTTATTCTAAAATGTATCATAGAAATGTTTCTTCTTAAACACATCGCTTATTTTGATTGCATTGTTCCTTCTGGTTTTTCACGTAGATGAGGAAACAAACAAGACCCAACTAGATGATGAACGACAAGACCGAACTAGATGATGAACGACAAGACCCAACTAGATGATGAACGACAAGGCCCAACTAGATGATAAACGACAAGACTCAACTAGATGATGAACGAGTAACAATCCAAGACAAAGGAGAGTTTCAAAGAAAGTATATGCCCTGATCAGACATCAAGAGTGGCCGAAGAGAGGGAAGTACAAGCGTCATATGTCATGTCCCGGAGGAGATGTGTTATAAGTCATGCAAATAGATACAAGTAGGACAGAGCAACATGCACCAATGAGATGGTGAGAAGGGTGAAATCAACTGATGTGTGGTAACCTTTTATTAGAGGCAGACAAAGGTCATTAAACGGACTGGCATGCAGAAGGATACCAAACTTATCCCAACTCAGAAATGCAAGCAAACTGCTGTAAGAAAGTGGATCCGAAGCATAGAACGATGTAAATGGTAAAGGTACCACCACTGTTAAGATGATTTCATTGTCCAATGATGAAGATACAGGCCGGATGATTAAGGTTGACAATCATGAACGTTTTTCATGTTTTTTAAGTTTCCTAAGAAACATAAAATACTAAACGTTTAATTATTGACTACTGGAAAATTATTGTAAATGAAAAAATATTTTTTGTGTTTAAACATGGCTTTTTTTTTTTGGTTTGTTGTACAGATTTGATAACGCATCATAAAAACCTAAGTGTTCATTCTTACCAACTCAGAATTTTGTTTGTTTTGTGGAACTGGTATATGCGGGTAAGAATTATGAAAAATTAACCTTTGTTTTCTTCGTTTTTCAACATTGTATGCCACTTTCATGTTTGGAGACAATAGAATTGGTTATCAGGGATTCAATCAATCTATGCTAAATTTAAAGGCGACAAAACAAATCTGGTTTTTCCTTCCTTTGCTACGATAGAGGCAACAATTATAGCATTAGGCATTATTAGTCCAAACTCCACATCTTCCAAAGCAATCTTTTCCAATCAATTAAAATATCAATTCTGTCAGAAATAAGTTACATGGGAGCAGCTATTTTGTTCATACTGTCCTCTAAAAATGACATCATCATCACGGTTCTTAATAATGTATTCTTTAAAAAAAAAATGTATTTCAAATTATTCGGCTCATAAACAGAAAAAAAAATATGTTGCAATGGGTCTATGAATTTTTATTTGTGTATGAATTTACTGATATCAACCTTCGTAACTTCATATTAATTATACTGAATAGAAAATTTCAAAAATAATAATACAGAAATGCATTATAAACAGAGGCGTAGTAAGTGGGTGTAAGTGTGTGTGTGTTGAATGGGGGAGGGGAAGGGGGGGGGGGGGCAAGCTTCCTTCAAGAGGATTTCACCTTCCCGGTGTCGTGCTTTCTTTTCGTTTGGGAGCTAAAACTGTGAAGTTCTTAGCACAAAATTTAAAAATGTGGTAAAGTGATAAGATATTTTGGCTAAATTTTCCGAAATTGAAGGAAAATCCCGAAAATGAAAGAAATTTTTCGAAAACAAAGAAAGTTAAAGACCTTTTCCAGAATATTGAACTGTTGAAGGCGATTTGCCGATTCTCAGCAACTTTTAATGGAAACTTAATTTACCAGTGAAATTTTGCCATTTTGTCACTGAGAAATGTCCCCCACCCCCTGAGAGATGACCCTTTCTACGCCCCTGATGATGAAATCAGTGGCAGTATTTCAACACAAAATGGCAGCCACATGTCTGCATCTTACAACTGTAAACATGGATAACTTCAGAAAGAAATAAGCTTTTATCAAATACACTTTTTGCCATTTGGTTCCTTTTTTAATTCCCTGTCATACATCAAGTATGTCTCCTTTCACATTGCAGGAAAACTTCAAAACTAAGCCACTTTTTGCGTACACTGTAATTCCACTGTTTAAATGTAGTGCTGTTTAAGAATGGTTGTGTACGTATTTTAATCAGCACTGTGTAATTATTATCAAGCTGGTTAAAATGTGGGTGGTGGAAAATGTAATTGTTCATTGTA
>JAIGNY010000879.1:825000-860000 GCA_020152595.1 Chiridota heheva
GGTGTAATTACGATGTTAGTTATTGTGTACATGTTCATGATATAAAATATTAGATTTCATTAATATGCATGGTGGGTGGGGCGTAATCTGATTTTGCTGAAAACAGCTTGTAAACACAGAACCTTAAGAACGATACATGGGATTCAGTTCATATGTGGTACACAGATAGCCCATGGACTGCTGATGTGCCTTATTGTTTTTGGTGGCGATATACACATTATTGAGTAGACTGGGCTTAATGTAAACATCTGAAAATGTTTATATCTTAAGAGCCGCATGTCTGTTTTGTTTCATATTTGATGTAATTATGATATTAGCTAATGTGTACATGTTCATGATATAAAAATGTTAGATTTCATTAATATGCATAATGGGTGGGGCGTAATCTGATTTTGCTGAAAAGAGCTTGTAAACACGGTTTCTGGACAACGGTAATCTGGATTTATGCAATATGTGGTACACAGATAGCCAATGGTTCGCAGATGCGCCCCATTGTTTTTGGTGGCGAGATCATACATATTAATGAGTAGGCGGGGTTTAATGTAACAATCTTGAAATGCTGATATTTTAAAAACCGCATATCTGTTTTGTTTCATATTTGGTGTAATCATGATGTTAGCTATTGTGTGCATGTTCATGGAACCAAAATATTGAATTTCATTAATATGCAAAGTGGGCAGGGCTTAATATGATTTTCTTTAAAATAGCTTGTAAACCAGTATCTCAAGAACGATATATGTGATTCAGTTCATATGTGGTACACAGATATCACATGGTCTGCTGATGTGCCCTATTATTTTTGGTGGTGAGATCATGCATATTAATGTGTAGGCGGGGCTTAATGTACAAATCTTGAATTGCTTCTATTTTAACAATCGCATTGTTTGTTTTATATCATATCTGGTACAATTGTGATGTTAGCCAGTGTGTTGGTGTGCAATGACATGACAGGTAATACAAAACTTGCAAATCAATCAGCATATGAAAAAAAAAAAAAGCATCGGAACCACACAACCTTTTGGTTCTGATTTTAATAATCATGCTTTTTCAATATTTTTGCTTCTTACTACTATTGAAATGACATTCTTATGTTTCTTATATCATTTATTATCAGATAATTAATGCAAGTTTTTGACAACAAAAAAAAGCATTGTTTTGTCAAAAAAATCTTTGAAGTTTTGATAATAATTGTGGAGGGAAAAAGATTGATAAAAGAAGATATGGAACAGTCTCCTGTAAAGCTGTGTTTCCAGGTGCGGATTCGGGGAAGTGAGGGGTTACAGGATCCAAGATCGGTGGGACTCCAAGCTTTTAACTTCCCAGTGGTGGAGACAAGTTCCATTTTTTTTTTTTTGCAATTGTTATCCGCAGAATGGCAACTAAGCTGTTTATGCTTCTTCACAACAAGACGGATCAAGTAAGGTTACCTATCCCTATGTGTTTTCAAGTTGCAAACAGGCCCCTGACCCCACTGGCTACGCCACGCCTCTTCGAGTCCCTGTGGTACTGGCACCACGCGCGTTTTTGTGTATATGTATATGGGAGAGGGGAAGAAGGGAAGGGGGGGGGGGAGGGGAGGAATAGGGTTAGGGAAGGGGTAAAACTATTTTCGTGATGTATAAATCTGCAAATAGAAGAAGTTGTAGATGGTCAGTTGGTTTGTCCTTCAGCACTAAAAGTGGCCTTTTCCCCTTTACTGCTTGAGATTCCAAAGAATAAGATTGTGGTCTTTATCATAAGCCGTGTAATATGTATCCCCATGCAAACCATAGGCGGGTTTTGAGAAGGGAAGGCAAACGGGGCACTTGCCTTCCACTTTTATGTCAGAATTTGTATTTTTTGTAGGGTAATTTTTTGCATCTTAGCCTGTTGACTTTGTTCCCCTACTTTCGGTAGAAAAATCCCGCCCATGATGCAAACCTTTTGCTCGCATTGTATTCACCTGGTCTAATTATACAAATATTTGATTATGTTTGTGTCAGCTTCAAAGTTCAATACGTACGTACTTCTAATCATAAAGCTAATTTCACTTGCCGTGTCTAATAATTTACTGACTTAATTTGAATACCGACAGATTTAATCAATATTTTATAAACATAAGAAGTGAAAATTGCCGTGTCCGACAATTTATGGACTAGACATAAAATACTGGAAAATATATCTACAAATGTGGTTTTACCCCCTCCCCCTCCCCCTCACCCACACCCGGTAGGCTCTTGTATGCTCTTTAAATTAGGCCACCTTATAGTCATGTACATATGCACATGACGTAGAACACAACTCTTTTTTTTGTCAAATTTGAAGTCTTTGCGGCTTTTTTTTAACAATAAGTCGATCTCTGACCCTATTGTGGTATTTACTGTTATCATAAGCCGTGTAATATTTATCCACATGTAAACCTATTGCTCCCATTGAATTTATCTGGTCCAATTGTACAAATATTGGATTGTACATTTGTCATGCAACTTGATTCCAGTCGTTCATAACGCATGGGGGGTTTTATTTTCAAGGTTTCTAGAAAATATTTTCAAAAGGGAACACAATCTTCATAATCCACTCATGGAGCCCGACCAAACCGGTGGGATAAAATTGTGATAAAAGCATTGGCCATTTACGGTGTGAGTGGAAGTACAATTAACTCATCAATGTCAACGAACTTCGCGGAATTTGTTCCTCATATCACAATCACGAAATATACCTGGAAATACCTGAAGGGCCGAAATAAGGTGCGTTATAAACTGTGAGTTTTATGGATTATCTGCGTTCGGGATTCTCATATCACACTTTGCACATTAACATTCCAGAGCGTGAGAATGTTTTGCTAACATTTCCAAAAGGAGCGAGGAATAAGTGTTTGTAAGGAACAGCTGCATTTGGTCCGGAGTGAATATTTTCTTCCGAGTTTTCGTCTTTTTTTCAAAGTGTTTGACGCGAGCATTGAAGAGTCATATGTAAGTCGAATTTTTCTTTGTTTGTTCTTATTTTCCTTAATCTTTCATTCATTCTTTTAAGACAGTGCTCCGAAGAGTTCATTGGTTAATTGCAGAGCAAATCACAGTACATAGCGTTTAAATTGCTTAAGAAACTTATTATTTATAATTTAACATTTTGAATTTTATGACCCTGCTTTCTTGAGCAGGTGGGTGTTTGTTGGTACGTGGGCTTATCCATGGTCGTGATGATTTTTAGTAAATGTTGAGTAGAAGGGCCTACTTAGATGACCAAAGTCACACATAAAAAAAACCCAAAAAAACAAAACAAACATGTACACACGGTAAAATGGACCACCCGATACAATGTCTCACTGACCAAACCCGCCCCTGGGAGTGACCGAAAGTCCTATGGACGTCCTGGGTCCACTTAAAGTTCCAATCAGGCTAAACCGGGTTTCTAACATAAATTAGAAATCAAAATTGCTGCTGGGTAAACTAAATCTAGTTAAGAAAAACCTAGAATTGACCTAGTTGGAAATCTGGTTACGTTTTAAGAAGTATCGCCTTTCGGCTAAACCCCACTTGATCTATAACCTAGTTGAATCGAAAAAAGGCATATGGAAGTCTAGAGGTAATATTAGCTCAATTTCTTTAATAGTTGAAAATATAATGTAATAACCCTTCCTACGCCCTGTTCGTCTGTTCCTCACCTCAAGCCATCCAGGCCCTTCAGCCAGGCGAATTTACCGCATACTTACTACCGCATACTATTTACCGCATACTTATCTGCCTATATGCATTTTGTTACTCATAAATACGGTATAGTGTATATATTCTTGTCCATTTAATAGTCAGGTAGTGCATGTATTCGTAATATTCAAATTACAACTGAGCCCTTTTACTACCCGTTCCTTGCTTTGGATATGAGCATACTAAATATCAAATGAACGTCTTTATTCCCGAACGAACCTTTTTTTTGTCCACAGCAGTCCGCTGGGGTCAAGAAAATTGTTCTATTTGAGAAAATGTTCATCAATTTGTTATTTGTCAGAAAGAACGTAGGTAGGAGTGGTCCCAACTTAGTGTATTGCAAGGACAGAAAGGGCAGTATAATTATATTCTTGTGTGTAGAGCAGGGGCGAAATATCCTTTTAAACTCGGGAGGGGTGATGTTCACGAAATGCCATTCTAGAGCGTTCTAGGGTAGGCCACCCTCCTCCATGCATTCTTTTCTGAAAACAAAGAAATAAACGATACATAACATAATAATAAAAAAAGTAAAAAACTTTGTCGCACGTCTAGTGCACTGCGGAGAATTTTGGTTAGTGGCGATAGCCTAGTCCCCTACAAAATTGAGGGCGTCGTCCAACCATGCGTCCCTTGTATGAATTGAATCACAGTGTATAACGCAGCTTTACGGGCGAACTACTAGACCACGTCTGTTTGATGAATGTGATGAAAATATAAGTTCATTGACCAGTTTTGCCTCCTGAAGTGTTAACATAGTATTGTTAATGAATCTTTGATAACTATATAGATATTGCTGCATGTCAGATAGGTTTTGTAGCTCTCTTCATGGGGTAAGAAAGCTTTGCTGAATAGTTGCGGCCTCGCTCAGTATAACCTAATTTATATCGGAGCAGAATTTAACAATTAATACAACATAACTTACAAGTGCGGGGTACGCCAACTTCGGATATTTTTCTGCCCTGATAGTGAAACAGATCTAAGATAATATACTATAAGAAGTTGTGACCTTTGGCACACCTAATACACACCATTGAACTTGTGTAAGAACCAATTAAAAACAACAGAAACACATGGGTAAACAGTCGTAACCGTAAATACAAAAGTGATAACTTTTGACTGAAATGTGTTCTCAAATATTTTTCTGCCCTGTTAGTTAAAAAAAACAAATAGATCAATCTTAGATATTATACTCTAAGGAGTTGTGACTTTTGACACACGTAATACACACCACTGGGCTTGTGTAAGAACCTATTGAAAGGAACCGATCAAAAAGAACCGAAACACATGAGGAAACAGTCGTAACCGTAAATACAAAAGTGATAACTTTTGACTGAAATATGTTCTATAATGATACAGAGCAAGACGAGAGAGGAAATGGGAGGGGGAAATTATCCCACTCCGCTACTGCAAACTACAATCTAAGTACTTGAAGCAAAATGCTTGACTTATTGCCAATAACTGACCTCTCTTACGTACTAGTTACGTCACTTCAGCGGCGGTAATTGATTAGCTTGACTTTGATTTTGTGAACATTTTGACCAATCAGATTCATTGGCTTTTAGTACATTTTTCTTCACATTAAAACAATATCTGACCTTTAAACGAGAGATTTAAGCGCGAAGTATTTGAAAAAGAGGTAAAAGTTAAGTAGTTAAGGCAATAGATGGATTAGCACTTCAACATTTACTTTAAATTTTGATTTCCATATGTTGTACTCTCTTGTACCTACAGACATACTTCTAACAGTTTTCGTCCTTTTCTTTATAAAAAAATATTTGGTTATCTCCATTCTTCTCATTTGGTGTATTTTTGTATGCATTATAACACGTTTTATCTATGAGCCAACTATTAAAAATCGTCATTTTTACCATATTAAACATTGGTATATGATATTGTATTGTCAAAACTCAAGTATCTTGATAACCGACTTTCGTTAGAATTGTTCAAATCTTTTAGCATTTTGACACGTTGCCCATTTTCCACAAATACCACTTAATTCCTAAATTAACCTTGAATCTAAAAAAATATAAAATAATAGTGCTGTCATGACTTATCGATTATCGCGATATCTCTTTTCCGACGATATGAAATATGCCTCTCAACAAATATCGCGAAACCAAAAACTAATACTCAATTAAGAATTTTTCGCGCAACTAGGCTAGGCTACTTCGTATGTTACTATTTTAACGTTACGGTATTAAATCTAAAAGTTAACCTTCACCCCGCACTGGCACGCTCCGATGTAAGTTGACAAAAAGAACAAAAAAATGATTAGTGTTGGCTGAATTACCAAACACGTGCGTGATAACGTAATAGTCACGCGATCATGCCATCTGCTAGATCTGCAAATCCTTTTTTCTTGCAAAAAAAAGAAGAAGTGATATTAACAATGTGTGTCGTGAATCACTATTCTTGAAAAGTATCGCGATATACCAATATATCGCGATATTTTTCTCCACGGTAATCGACACGTAATAGAGTCATGTCTTGCAGGGCAGCACTAAAAAAAAAAAAAACTATAAAAAAAAACCTCGAAACCACATATCGTAGAAACAAACCAAGATGTTATTAGTTGTTCATGTACTAGACTAATAAAGACTTGTCCTAAGTGCAAGGACTTATCCACTCCAAGTGCATAGACAGTCTTTCTTTATGAATTCCCAAGCCGGTGCTGCTTCCCATAGGAAATTCAAGTTTAGAATATAACAGAGTTTGAAGCAAATATCCAGAGACTGCAACAAAGACTTTGGTTTCAAAGCTCGCCTTTTAATTATAACAAATGTAGAAGCAGGATCTTCCCGGTCCCCCAAGATGAGAATGTATGGCTGCTGATTTGTTACTTCTTCGAGGTACTTAGGATGTGTGTGCCAATCTGCAAGAAAAAAGTATGAAATTATGAATCACTCACATGAAGATCATTAATACAAGCTTACGATCAGAATTCACATTACCAGAGAGCTCTCTTTTGGCAATTCACAAAAATTACAACATGCAATGTATAAGGCTAACCCCCGTGACGTTGCAAGTATCACTACATAAGATAGAAGTTCTGTTTTTGGCCCTGTATGATGGATGACTCAGACGATGCTTTATAACCTATTCCATGTAAACATATTAAACGTTGATATTACTTTAAACAAGTGAAATATTATTTCATTGTTTGAAATACATTGTTATCAAGTCAAAACTGTTGCATTGTACTTTATCAACTGTGATTTCAGTCACCGTTCTCTTGCGAAAACCATCAATAATAGTTTCTACTGTATTTATATCATAGGCGTACGGGCACAATTTCATTTAGGGGGACAAATGAAAATGCCCGAAAAACGTGTGCCCCACACATAGCGCGCGCCTAGCACCGTGGGGTCCAATGGCAGGGGTGTCCAGATGCTCAAAAGATTCCTTGCTTTTGATGGCCCAAATGGCTCAAAATTTGATGGGGAATTTGCAGGAAGGCAGTTTTAATATTTATCAAGTTCTCATAATATTGTTTATATTTCTCTTTCCAAAATCTATTCTTATTGTTTTCATTTTACTTACCCACCAGAATAAAAATATTAGAAAAATAGGGGAATCCCCCTCCCCTTTACCCCCACCTCCTACGCCTATGATTTATTCCCAACTTGTGACATTTTGATCATTTCTGGTGAAACCAAATTAATTAATACCTTTTTTTTTTGAAAGTAAGTTTCATAAAAGTTGAATCACATGTTTAAAGAATTATTTCAATGGTCAAGCATATTTATCTTATATAAAAGAGGACTTCAAAAGAAACAAAATGATGGAGAAAGCATTCAAACATCTTATTCCGTTAAGGAGATATTTAAGTTAAAAGTTTGGTATCATTTGTGTAGAAACGACTGAAATCAAACTAATTGTGATGTCATAGCCTCAGATTCTTTAAGGTCTTTATGTATTCTATCATATTATGTCCGGCGATTTTGTGGCTAAAAACTATGGGATATGTCAAAAAAGTAGTAAAACTGAATCTAGGAAGGGAATTTATTACATACCACCTGAAGAAAGTTTTAGTAAAAGTAATTTAAATAGTGAAAAAAATCAATATTTTTTTTTTAAATACATAAAAACTTTGAGGAATCTGTGACATCACAATTAGTCTGATTTCAGTCATTTTTACAGAAATTATAATAAACTTTAAACTTGAATATCTCCTTAATGGAATAAGGTTTTGCAATGCATTCTTCACCATTTTGTTTCTTTTGAAGTCCTCTTCCGTATAAGATGGGCATGCTTGACCACTGAATTAATTTTACCGCGCAACATTTTGATAGAAACCAAATCAATCTACCAGAATGCAATATACTGATATAGCTCACTATGTAAAAGCTTATTTTATTGAGTTTTTCTGTAAAATTGGGTTAGAATTTGTTTTCTTAAGTTTCAAACTTTAAGACATTAATCTGCTACTTTTATTTCAGTGGTTACAGTTTACAACCAAATGTTACAGGATGACTGTATTTTCGGTTCCCAATACAGAGAGGTAACAGAAACCTATTCAGTAATGCTGGTGTGTGTTTGTGTGTATTGGACAATGGAATATTACTGAATTTCTGTTTCAATGTTCAAGATTCTCCTTTGCTTTTTAAGTTTTGCCAGTAACATTTGGAGGGCAAGTCAGTACTTACAATATGCCATATTAAAAACGTGTGTGTTTATTTACTGGTTGTACATCAATGAAGGATTTCATCGAGTCCAACACCGTCGTATGCTTCTTTCCTTTGTTACCAGGGGGAAGAATGACTGGCAAAATTTAAACTGACACTTTTTTTTTGGTCTGTAGATATGGTATACAAAATATGAATAGGTCATCAACTGATCAGCAAAGGTAATACATTCTAGTACTTTATTTTGAAGAAAAAAAGATAGATGTACATTTATTGAGTAAGAAGTAATAAGTGTAGTTACTAACCCCACTACCAAGATCATGGTGGTTATCATAGTACATAATGGACTGGTAGACTCTTCACTAAAAACAAGTGATAGGATTCAGTCTCCAGAAGGGTACTTGCTAGCACTCTGAACAAAAGCAAAGTACGCTGTAACCATATAACTAGCCCCGTAGCACTTACAGCAAAAGGAAGATATGGAGACCGAGATTGCCCCTGCCTCATACATTTTAATTTGGACTAGCTCTCTGTACTATTGCTTGATAGTTGTTTAATGGTTTCACCTTGCCCAGACAAGAGCACAGGAGGGTCGGAGTATGAAAAAGTAATGTTCAAAACTGGCAAAATCCCTAATCTGTTAATAAAAGACCTTTCTAAAAGTTCAAAAAGGTACAGGATTTTGATAACTTAGGGCTTACTAAAACCCCTTTTTTTTTCTCACGCGAAGAAGCGAAGATTGTTTTTATAGTTAAAAACTGTTGATAGGAACTAGCCTACAATTCGGCATTTGTATAAACGGTTCAAAATTCATTAAAACAACAGGCAAACAGGACACTACTTAAATCGACAAGATATTGACGGATAAAACGTGAATAAGATTGCTTACTGCATATATAACCGTCGCCATTTGGCAGTTGGGGCTTGTTTCAGATATATTTGTATATGGTATGGGGCCCATATTTGGCAAGTATTCGTATATGTGTATGGTAGTTGTATACAGCGCAAGTACACCAATATATTTGAATATTAAATAAAACAAAGTTAACGAGACTTTTTTATATTTAGCTTCATTTTATTTTACCAGAATAAATAAATTGCGTTTGAAATAGTTACAAATAACTTCGCAAAGGTCAATGGTGGCACCAGGATATTGGTCATGGGGGAACAAGAGAGGGGGCATTTCTCATGGAGAAGGGGAACCTATAAATCGGACGAAATATGTCACTTTACAAAAAAATTGGGGGCAAGTGGGGGGGGGGGGTCAAAGTGATCTTTCGGGGGCAAATTCCCCCATGCTTCCCCCACGCACCTCCGCCGTAGCGCCGCACACTAGCGAAGCTCAGTAAGCTTTTGCCCTATAGCTGAATATAAATCTTGGTACGCGTGTTGAAAGGGATTTTGGGTTTTATGATCACCAAGTTTAGCGGGGCATCTGCAAACAATATTGGATAGGCCTACGCATGCGCAGTTATTTGTGTTTAAATTTAATTACGCTTAGTCACTGCGTAAAAACCCACGTTTCATTGATTGTAGTTGCCATAGCATTCATTAAACGCCTATGGATATGTAGTTGAAAGAGTATTATAAACTGATTGTCAGATTAGTTTTTGAATTTGAAAATAGTACTTTTAGTTTGTGAGCTCTGGCTGATCAAATTTTGATCAGTTTTTAATTTATGCGAAATTTGTGAATGCATCTTGTGATGATGTATGACTGGACAGAAAGTTCAAAATATTAATGCAATCATCAAAATTTCTTTCTTATTTTGTATAGTCTTAAAATAATGGGAAAGTCTAGTCCTTATAGAAGTTTATTGGGGCATAGAAAGATTTATACCCTTTTTTTCATCAGACTTTGCCGCAATAGGACTACTTCCAAAGATTAGGCTATAATAGACCCTCACAAACATTTTACAAAATAAGATATAGATGTAGCCCTGTGATATATCACAATTACGCTGTACAATGGTAAATGTTTAACCGATCTATGATTTTTGTTCTATGATTTAATGCTTTTTCAAAATAAATTTTAAAGCAAGTTAGGTACAGGTGCCTCTACACGTTCATAAATCTTTAAAAACAAAAACAAAACCTTCCAACCCACCCATTCCTGCCCCCCTTCCTATCTTCAACTCTCTTAATCCAGCAAAAACAATTATTTCTAGTCTTCTCCAACTTTACTAACAAGAGTACATGCAAAGGTGGTAGACACCTAACTTGAGACCTACAATCCCCGACAAAATTAATGACACAAGAGATTCACGTATTATTCAATTTGGGTATCATTCACATGAATCGACAAGCGCATAACCCCTCCCCGCCCACCTTCACCATATACCCCTCCCCCTTTCCCGCCCTCCTCCACCCCACCCAACCCTCTTAACCTAGCAAAACCATTCTTTCCAGTCTTCCCCCATTTAAGTAAAACAGTAATAAGGGTATAGGTAAAGGTGGTCGACACCTAATTTGAGAAATCTGTTTTCCCGTAATAGAGAACTGGAGCAATGGATTTCCCAGTAAGATCGGGAGTCACTGTCTGAAGTGGAAAGACATGAACAATTCCCAGGTCAGTGAAAAATTAATCAATACAAGAAACGAAAACGCCTATAAATATTTTCCTGTAATAGGAAATTGGAGCAATCGACCAGTTTGACGAAGGCGTCTTCTGTGCTGTAATGTGTTATAACGAACTTGAGACAACGCCCAGGTCAGTGTGCGGTTAATTGATAAGCAGAAGAGCGAAAAACAACAATGCATAATCAATATATTTATTCTATATATGTGCATATGGTTCAGTTGGTTTTATCATTTGAAGGAGGACTTTCGGAATACTTGCAAATCATGCAACCTTTGGAGAGTTAAAGGTGTATGGATATCTGGAGTTTTAAGACTTATTTTTTAATATTTTTCTTCTTCGGTGAATGAGCCTTAAAAATGTTTTAAATGGCTCTTATAGTTTTCGAAATTATGGTTTTTCAAAATTTGAGAAATTTTTAATATACGCTTGCTTGTGATGCGTGACTGGGCAAAAATCTAATTTCATTTTAAAGTTTGGTATCATTTGTAAAGAAACGTCTGCAATCAGACTAGTTGTGGTGTCATAGCCTCATTACATGCTGCAATGGACAGCTGGATGCTATAAACCTTAAAATAGTAAAAACATTAATCAAATTCGGTTAAAAAATGGCTTCCTTTTAAAAGATATATAAATGTAATTTACTGTCCTAAATTTCAGTCACTGGATACCAACAAAAATCTTCACTCCCGCTAAATCTTGATTGAGGGTATATGATGGAGATTTAAAACCGGTTGGGTCATTTAGTGACCCTGGGTCAACGGTGACCTATGGTCACCAGGGACCCAAAAGCCGGAAACCGACCTCAAACAGTCGACGGAGTTTGTTGTGTGGTACCGAGTGATCTTTTTGCAGTCACCGGACATTATAATGTCATGAATGTTATTTGGTTAGTTGATCGTTGCAAGTTTTTTGGTTCAAAATGGCGAGAAATTGAACGGATGCTGATGAGGCTCTATGTTAGGCAATTGATGATGATTCTGAAGAGTACAGAAATGAATTAACTTTCTGGTATGATAAAGTGATTTTATGACTGAAAGTGAGAAGGAAGGCTGCCAGTACTACTATACTAACAGTTAGGCTAGGACCTTGGCTGGCCAGGGCCTAGGCTAGCTATGAAACCATTTACCATCGTTTGGCCGTAATTTCTTTCACCTTAAACCATTTCTGTATGCTGACGTTGTGTGATTGCTGTTGTTTACTGATATGCGGCCTCTTGAAGGTTACGGTTTGCTAAATGCACGCCATTAGAGATCAACGACTGTATACAGCTTCCCGGGGTAAATTCTTCACTAAAATATTAGAATTATTTTATCACTAGGTTCACAACAGATTTAGTGCTTATCTACAAAATCTTCCCACCTAAAACTTACTTGGAGATGGTAGAATTTATCTATTTTCTTTTGTTTGCGATGCGAACAGCTATTCAACCATTACTTTTAAATTTTAAATTGTGTTAATTAGTCATGAGGCTCGATAGAAATGTTTACTTGTTACTTGAATCTATTTAAATAAGCATGAGTTGATAGCCAATCAGCTCTACGACAACCATAGAAGTAATATGGTATCAACATAAACAAAACGAGTGACAGAAACTTATAAGAGGTCCGACTGGGAAAAGCTTTTTCGCCAAAACAAGCACAAATGGTCTTCTAGTTTTATTTATTTGTATTTTTGAGCACTAAAACAACTCCAAAGAACTACATATGAGAATTAACGCAATACAGATACATAATATGGTAAGATAGCAAGTTTGGAGTGAATTTTGCCCCATCGACCATGGGCCTAAGTTTGGTAGCCTAATGTTCAACACACCTTCACCTTTATGTATGGAAAGTGTAATAACCCACTGTACACGCAACCAGTATGTCAAAAAGTGTATTGTGGGATATGACTAATAGCTAGGTCAAGGCTACCTCGAGATTCCAATAGCTTTGGTGGTGTTTTTACAAATGATAATCGTTATTTATTATCGCTATCATGACGACACTATATCATTAATATTTGTGTTTGTTTTGAAATGACACCATTTACAATATCAAAACAAACGTAAACCGTCGAAAATTGCAAAACTCAAAATAAAATGGCATTCTAACCTACTTTTAAAGGAATTTCGTAGTAAGGCTATAGGTCTGCTAACTTTTGCCGGGTAGGACAATGGGCAATTCCAGAAAATGAAATACTCCCCCCCCCCTTCCCCCACCCCACCCTCGTTGAGGACATAATATTTGTAGGGTCCGGGAATTCTCTGCTCCCCCCTCCTCCCCTCACCCGCCCCGCCCCTTTCCTCCCCTATTGAGGAATCTGCGATGTTATGAATTACACATCCACTGGACCGAACAAAGGGGCCTACATGTGTTTTTGATGACATCACAGATTTCTCGCTACCAATAAGAAAAATTGAAAACCGGAAGTGACGTTACCAGCATGTCGGTGCTCACTTAATTTATTAATGGGACGATAGCTTTCCTTTAAGGATCCCTCAAGTTCTTTGAATTAGAATTTTTAATGGAATAGAAGCCGCCATATTTCCACAATGCACCGTCCCGTATACTTTTATTGTATAGACGCACTTTTAAGAGAAATGTACAGTATCACCTGGCAACTCTAAACAAGACAAATCTTCTTGAACTGTTGAAAATTAAATTTCTAGATAAGCAAGATTAGTCAGTATCATTACCAATAGAGAAAATTAAAAACCGGATGTGTCGTTACCAGCACGGCAGCGTTCACTTCTGAATGTATTTATGGGACGATACCTTTCCTTTAATTAAATAAGATTTCTCCAGACTGGCCAATTTCGTAATATGTCATAACAACAGTTCGCATGCAAGATCAAATAAACAACGAAGTCCTTTTAATGTGTCATACTGTGCGCATGGAGAAAACATATTTTGAGTAGTACAATCTTTGAATAATGCCAAGGAATTATGTTTTTGAACATGTACGGTAATGTAAGGCCTTTCAGTTGGATTCCCCCCAGGGTCTTGAAACAGGATGATAAGATTTCCGTCTTATGATATCAGCTCTTTAGAAACTTTCGCTATCCCACGCATGTCTTCATATTCAAGTACCTTTCACAAAATGTTTGCGACATGGAAATGGGCTCGAGTGCTTGCAGCAAAACTTGTCTTATTTGCTTTCAGATATGAATGATACATGTCTGTGTATGTTTAAAGGATTAGTTTAGTGGTCAAGCAAGTTTACCTTATATGAAAGAGGACTTCAACAGAAATAAAATGGTAAATAAATCTTTCAACAATCCTATTCCTTTATAAGAAGATATTCAAGTTTAACGTTCTGCATCATTTGTGTAAAAACGACATTAGACTAGTTGTGACATCACATTTTCAGATCCCTCAAAGTCTTTAAGTATTTTATATCATATTTTTTCTCGTACGATGTTATGGTTTAACAACCATGATTGGATATCTCAGGAAAATAGTAAAGCTTATTTCTATTCCTTTAAACAGTTTAAGATCAGTAGCAACAACATCATAATTGGAAAAAAATATGCTTGGAAGTTGGAACATCAAAATACTCCAAACGTTTCATTAGAGTCTATTATAAATGGACCATTTGACAAGCCTTTCCAAGGCTGCATTATAATAAATGGTGGACAAACCTTTATTTAATTTGTGACTTCACACAGATCAAACTTGAACATTTTAACGATTCAGCTTAACTGAAACAAAATATGTTATAAACCGTGAAAAGAACATTTTTACCAAAATTATTCATTTATTAACCATGTTACAGCATTTTGATTTCAAGGCTTTATCATAACAAATTACGCCATGTTTTACGCGTGCATCATACAGAGAAAATATATTAATTTTCCTACTAACTATAACTCATCAATCATTTCATTCCATTTCATTCCATTCTGTGAATGGAATCAGTTAAATATGACTAAAAGGTTTTAAATTGATTGGGCTATTTAGTGATCCAGGGTCACCAGTGACCCAAGGGTCATTAGTGACCCAAGGGTCACCAGTGATCCAAGGGTCACCAATGACCCAAGGGTCACCAAGGATCACCAACTGTCCCAGGATTTCCGGGTGAAGGGGGGGGGGAGGGGGTGGGAGGCGCAGAGAATTCCCGGACTCTGCAAATATTATGTCCTCAACGAGGGTGGGGTGGGGGAAGGGGGAGTATTTCATTATCTGGAATTGCCCATTGTCCTACCCGGCAAAAGTTAGCAAAACCTATAGCCTTACTACGAAATTCCTCTGAAAGTAGGTTAGAATGCCATTTTATTTTGAGTTTTGCAATTTTCGACGGTTTACGTTTGTTTTGATATTGTAAATGGTGTCATTTCAAAACAAACACAAATATTAATGATATTGTGTCGTCATGATAGCGATAATAAATAACGATTATCATTTGTAAAAACACCACCAAAGCTATTGGAATCTCGAGGTAGCCTTGACCTAGCTATTAGTCATATCCCACAATACACTTTTTGACATACTGGTTGCGTGTACAGTTGGTTATTAAACTTTCCATACATAAAGGTAAAGGTGTATTGCACGTTATGCTACCAAACTTAGGCCCATGGTCGATGAGGCAAAATTCACTCCAAACTTGCTATCTTACCATATTAGGTATCTGTCTTGCTTTAATTCTCATATGTAGTTCTTTGAAGTTGTTTTAGTGCTCAAAAATACAAAATTAGAAGACCATTTGTGCTTGTTTTGGCGAAAAAGTTTTTCCCAGTCGGACCTTCCAAGTTTCTGTTACTCGTATTGTTTATGTTGATACCATATTACTTCTATGGTTGTCGTAGAGCTGATTGGCTATCAACTCATGCATATTTAAATAGATTCAAGTTACAAGTAAACCTTTTTATCGAACCTCATGACTAAACAGCACAATTTGAATTTTAAAAGTAATGGTTGAATAGCTGTTCGCATCGCAAACAAAAGATCGCAAACAAAAGAAAATAGATAAATTATACCATCTCCAAGTAAGATTTAGTTGGGAGGATTTTGTAGATGAATACTAAATCTGTTGTGAACCTAGTGATACAATAATTCTAATATTTTAGTGAAGAATTTACCCCGGGAAGCTGTATACAGTCGTTGATCTCTAATGGTGTGCATTGAACAAACCATAACCTTCAAGAGGCCGCATATCAGTAAACAACAGCCATCACACAACGTCAGCATACAGAAATGGGTTAAAGTGAAAGAAATTACGGCCAAACGATGGTAAATGGTTCCATAGCTAACCTAGGCCCTAGCCAGTCTAGGCCCTAGCCTAACTGTTAGTATAGTAGTACTGGCAGCCTTCCTTCTCACTTTCAGTCATAAAATCGCTTTATCATACCGGAAAATTAAATCATTTCTGTACTCTTCAAAATCATCATCAATTACCTAACATAGAGCTTCATCAGCATTAATCTGATTTCTCGCCATTTTGAACCAAAAAACGATCAACTAACTAAATAACATTCATGACATTATAATGTCAGGTGACTGCAAAAAGATCACTCGGTACCACACAACAAACTCCGTCGACTGTCTGAGGTCGGTTTCCGGCTTTTAGAGTCCGTTGACCCATGGTCACTAGATGACCCAAGCGGTTTTGAATCTCCATCATATACCCTGAATCAATATTTAGCGGGAGTAAAGATTCTTGTTGATATTCAGTGACTGAAATTTAGGACAGTAAATTACATTTATATATCTTTTAAAAGGAAGCCATTCTTTAACCGAATTTAATTAATGTTTTTACTATTTTAAGGTTTATAGCATCCACCTGTCCATTGCAGCATGTAAATTCTTATGTTTTTCACTTGGCCCAACCCAGTCCTAGATTTGCTTGTTGTCGTGGTGTAAATAACCTCATCCAGGCACACATGAATCCCGGTCTTAACTTTATGTATAGAGACACAGAAATGCATATTAATGATTTTTTTCCTGTGGCATTTTATGAAATGCGAGAGTCAATTTTTGGATAGAATACTAAATCCAATTAACAGATTAATACCACTTTTATTCACCCTGATTGTCTTTCAGTTACCGGCACAGTGTTTGCAACCTCTCTACCAGTGCCTTTAAGGCGTGATGCTCATCCGCGTTAGATCTGGAAAGATTAAATATTATTCTGGTTATTTATAGAAACCCAAATGTGCAATCCCTAAAGCAAGTATGCTTAACAGCATATTAACATAAGGACAAAACTTTCTTGAAATTCTTTTGTTGACGTCTTTTCCAAGTCATCTTAGGTGCAACCGGATGCTTTATGTAAACTTTATTGAGGAAATTGTTTTGCATTCACATTTCAGTATTGTGTAAAGAAGGTTTTGGTAGAATAAAAACAAGTTATATTTGTCAATCTGGGAGATGCCCTCTATACACGGTTTCGCCCTTAAAATAGCAAGCTTGCAAAACTTTGCTAATTTTTACGGTAAAATGTATGCACTAGCATGAAGATAAGATGAATATGACTCAAAATTGACTATTAATTTTGGTAACATAATAGACAACTTTTCATGTAAAATTGATACCAAATTTGAAGAAAATATCCATTAAATGAATTAAAATGGTATTTATTGAACCCTCGTGTGAGGTCATCTCTCGGACTGTTTACATTCTTTGCATGTTCAGTTTTACTCCCGAATGTAAAAATGAAACCAGGGATAGAGGGGAATGTTTTTCTTTCGTACTTACATCCACCAATTGCTTTACTACATCTCTTCAAGGGGTTAAAGCTAGATATTGGAACCATGCCAATTTATATGGCGACCGACCGCTACCCTCTATCGAGTTGAACTTTTAATTATTGATCTATCCCAATGAAATACTTCAGAAAACAAGCAAAACACTTAGTAGGTATTTGGCCAGCTATTTGCCCAACATTCAGAACAAGAAGAAGATAAACAAGATAACGTTGTAGTGTTAGTTGTTGCTCGAGATTTGTAGCAAGTAAAGGATTAGTTCATGGGTCAAAGAAGTCCATCTTTTATAATAGAGGACTTCAAAATGGTGCAGAAAGTCTTAAAATATCTTATTTCGTTAAAGAGATATCCAAGTTAAAACTCTGTCTTATCTGTGTTAGAAATGACTGGCGTAGTTAGTCTATTATGGAAACTTAGTGTCCTCATCCTCACTTTCTTAACAATTGTTAACTTACTTTAAACTAAAGTTTTTTTGAATTTTTTACTATTTAAATTGTTTCCTCGAACTTTCTTCAGATGGTTACAAACACCCTTACTACATTAAGTTTGACTACTTTTCTGACATATCCCTTGGTTTTTAAGCCACAAAATAAAAGGACAAAATATGATAGAATACATAAAGACTTCGAGGAATCTGAGGCTATGACATCGCAACTAGTCTGATTGCAGACGTTTTTTCACAAATGATACCAAACTTGAATATGAAATATCTCAATAACGGAATTAGATTTGTTTAAATGCTTTCTTCTCTCTATTTTGTTTCTTTTGGAGTCCTCTTTTACATAAGATAGACTTGCTTGACCCCTGAACTAAACCTTTAAAAGAAACACACCACTTCTTTAAACATGCTGTACTGCATTCCTCAAAATCTGTATAATAATACCAAACTTTAAACTTGAATATCTCCTGAACCGAAATTTTTGTTGGGAATGTTTTCTCCACCATTTTGTTTCTTGTGAAGTCCACTTTCATATAAGATGAGCGTGCTTGACCACTTAACTTATCCTTTTACGTATCCATTAACTTGGAATTGCCAGTATAGTTTGAAAATTTAACATTGGCTGAATGTCACAGTGTTTATACATGCTAACATTGGTCTATATAAAATATCCAGCTCAATTTCTCCAAGGGATGTGTTTGATAAGAGCTGAGGGTGATTGTCAATATGCATCGACCACATGTGGTCACGTTTTGTGATACACTTAAATAGTGGACTTAAGTTACACCTCTATGATCCATTTGTGTTTGATCACCAAACATACCAGAGATTTAAGGCAGTTTTCATATTGTGTTAGAAGCTTTTATGTTTCCGAGTGACGGCTGATCAAACGCAAGGATGCCCGCACACCAGGGCAACGGCGCAGATATTCCTCGGCACACCTCCTCTTTAGGTCAACGGGGCGATGTATGCCCTCTAATTCACGGTGCAAATAGTGGTTCCTTGTTTTTACACTCTAAAGGTTGTTTTTATGTCGTTACTTATGGTCCTGATGCGCCAAAAACATTTTTTTATAATTTTGAAATAATCTGTATTTCCTTCATAAAATATGCCCAGTTATGCATCACAAGCGAGCGTATATTGAAAATTCCTCAAATTTTGAAAAACTATAATTTCGAAAATTATAAGAGCCATTTAAAACATTTAAGGTTCGTTCACCGAAAAAAAAGATAGGTCATGCAACTCCAGATATCCATACACTTTTAAGTCTCCGAAGGTTGCATGATTTGCACGAATTCCGAAAGTCCTCTTTTGAATGATAAAGCCAACTGAACTATATGCACATATATAGAATAAATATATTGATTATGCATTGTTGTTTTTCGCTCTTCTGGTTATTGATTAACCGCACACTGACCTGGGCGTTGTCTCAAGTTCGTTATAACACATTACCGCACAGAAGACGCCTTCGTCAAACTGGTCGATTGCTCCAATTTCCTATTCCAGGAAAACATTTATAAGCGTGTTCGTTTCTTGTATTAATTGATTTTTCACTGACCTGGGAATTGTTCAAGTCTTTCCACTTCAGACAGTGACTCCTGATCTTACCGGGAAGTCCATTGCCCCAGTTCTCTATTCCGGGAAAACAGAAGTCTCAAGTTAGGCGTCGACTACCTTTACATATACCCTTATTACTGTTTTAGTTAAATGGGAGAAGACTAAAAAGATTGGTTTTGCTGGGTTAAGAGGGTTGGAAGGGGTGGAGGAGGGGGGGGAGGGGGCGGAGGAGGAGGAGGAGGGGAGGGCGGAGGACGAGGGGGGATATGCGCTTGCCAATTTATGTGAATGAGACCCACATTGAATAAAACGTGAATCTCTTGTGTCATTAATTTTGTCGGGGATTGTAGGTTTCATTGGGGAGGGGAAGGGGAATGGGGTGAGAAGGGGAGGAGGAGGGGAAGGGGGAGGGGGGAAAAGTTAGCACTTTATATGCATGTGATATCGATGTCAATTTTCGGCCGTATCTGATGAATTCCAAGACTTTGTTCTTCAAATACAATTTACAAGATTTTATTCACTTTAGCAGCCTGGGTGATTCCCGCTATCACTGTTAAGTCCATTGCCCCAGTTCTCAATTACGAGAGAGCAGAATTATCAAGTTAGGCGTCTACCACCTTTGCATATATCCTTCTTAGTAAAATGGGAGAAGACTAGAAATGATTGTTTTTACTGGGTTAAGAGGGTTGAAAGGGAGGGGGGGGGGCAGGAACGGGTGGGTCGGAAGGTTTTGTTTGTAAAGATATATGAACGTGTAGTGACACCTGTATTTTAATTGCTTTAAAGTATATTTAAAAAAGCACCATAACTAGAACAAAAATCATAGATCGGTTAAACATTTACCGTTTTACAGCCTATTTGTGATATATCACAGGGCAACATGTATATTTTCTTTTGTAAATTGTTTGTTAGGGTCTATTATAACCTAATCTTTGGAAGTAGTCCTATTGCAGCAAATTCTGTTAAAAAAGGGTATAAATCTTTCTATGCCCCAATACAATTCTAGGAGGAATAGACTTTACCATCATTTTCAGACGATAAGATTTAGGAAAGAAATTTTAATGATTGCATGAATATTTTGAACTTTCTGTCCAGTCATACATCATCACAAGTTTTATTGACAAATTTCGCATGAATTAAAAACTGATCAAAATTTGATCAGCCATAGCTCACAAACTAAAAGTACAATTTCTAAATTCAAATACTAATCTGATAATCACGCACTTACTAAGCGTAATTAAAGTAAAACACAAATAACTGCGCATGCGTAGGCCCATCCAATATTGTTTGCAGATGCCCCGGTAAACTTGGTGATCATAAAACCCAAAATTCCTTTGAACACGCGTACCAAGATTTATATTCAGCTATAGGGCACTTCAGGAGCAACCCAAAAAAGTGGGTACTTTAAAATACCCCAAAAATGGAGTACTTTTATGTATTACGTCATCGTATGAGCCTATACATTTGACTAGCCCACACTAAACATATGAGGTTTCTCATTTTCCGCTTCGGCCGGATTGTCGAAAATTTCAATGGATATCCTGAAATTTTGGAGACTGATAGTAAATAGATTATTAAAACTTTTTGCCGCTGTTTGAAAAAAATTCACGGTTGCCTTTTTGAGAAAATTAATAAAACAGATTATAGACAGTCTGTTTTGTTCATTTTCTCAAAATTGCGACTGTAAATTTCAAAAAGCAGCAGCAAAAAGTTTTTAATATCTATTTACTATCCGTCTCAAAAAATTTCAGGATATCCATTGAAATTTTGGACAATCTGGAGCAGGAAATGAGAAACCCCATGCGTTTAGTGTGGGCTGGTCAAATGTGTAGGCTCATGCGATGACGTAATACATAAAAGTACCCAATTTTTTGGGTATTTCAAAGTACCCAGTTTTTTGGGTTGCTCCCGAACTGTAGGGCAGAAGCTTACTGAGCTTTGCCAGTGGCTGCGCTACGACGGGGGTGGGGTGGGGGAATTTGACCCCGCAAGATCGCTTTTCCCCACTTGCCCCCATAATTGTGTGTAAAGTGACATATTTCGTCCGATTTATAGGTTTCCCCATCTCCATGAGAAATGCCCCTCTCTTGGCCCCCATGACCAATATCCTGGTGCCACCACTGACCTTTGCGAAGTTATTTGTAACTATTTCAAACGCAATTTATTTACCCTGGTAAAATAAAATGAACTTGAATACGAAAAAGTCTCGTTAACTTTGTTTTATTCATTAACATTCAAATATATTGGTTTATTTGCCTTTTATGCAGCTATGATACACATTATACGAATAATTACCAAATATGGGCCCCATACCATATACAGATATAATATTATCTGAAACAAGCCCAAACTGCTAAATGGCCACGAATATTGGGGTTATATATGCAGTAAGCAATCTTATTCACGTTGTATCCGTCATACTACTGTCCTGTCTGCCTGTTGTTTTAATGAATTTTGAACTGTTTTTACAAATGCCGAATTGTGGGCTAGTCCCTATAAACAAATTTAATATATAACAATATTCCTCACTTCTTCAACTTCTTCGCGTGAGAAAGAAAAAGAAAGAAGGGTTTTAGTGAGCCTTAAGTTATCAAAACCCTGTACCTTTTAGAACTTTTGAAAAGGTCTTTTATTAAGGATTTATTATTCGCATGAGTTGCAACGGCTTTTGACTTTAAAAGTTTCGAATATAAAGGATTTTTCTTTCGCATATTTGTATTGTTTGGCTTGATAGAGAATCAGCCATGTCGAACGACAGTAATACGATAATTAGGAATCTGCATTCAGTTCAAACTTTGGGAAACCTTTTCCTTTGAAAAGCCTCCATTCAAATTATTTGATTCTAACACAATGATATCCAACAAATGGTCCTCCTTAAATTGTTGAAAGTCAAAACAAAATGTAGCACTTTTGTTTTCTTTCTTTCTGTAACCAGGTAACGAGGTATAATTTCCAAAGGCGTAGAAACTATTTTTTTCTTGGTGGGCTAAAAGTTTATTCACCACGAATCTCCCCTCCCCATTCAAAAGTGTCATTTCACCCATTTATTTTCACGATTGTGGGCACTTTTGTTTTTAAAGTATTTCATTTTTTTTTTTAACAAAGAAGAATAGACAATTAAGTTATTATAAGACGTGACAGTACATACACGCTCGCAAAGACCTGTACACGTGAATGATGTACGTTACACATACGCAGGCACTACGTCGGTGTATACGATGTAATGCTACATTTTACGACAAAGTGTGGTCAATTCAAATGATTATAATTGCGAAAACTATAATCGGATCCGGAATCGGACCGAGGTATTATAAACGAATAATTTAGAAGAACAAGCACCGATAAGGTTTATATATTTCACAGAGGGTACAAATAAGCCTAATAAAAAGTTTTCTCCCTGAAAAGTGTGTGTGGGAGGGGGGAGGAGGGGTGGGGGATACTTTGCCCCACATTTTTCTGCAGGAGCATACTTCCGCCCCACATTTTTGACTACGGGAGCATACTTCTGCCCCACATTTTTTACGGGGAAGGAAAGGGTGGGGGTGGGGAGGGGGAGGGGGAACCTCCCAGCCTCTCGCTTCCTACGCCCTTGATAATTTCACATTGTAGCGAAACCTAATCATGGCAACTCCCTAGGCATAGCCAGGCTTTAGGATTGGGGATCATAGTACAACAACATTGCTGATGACGTTGTTTTTTAAAATTTATTTCAACTGATAGCAGTCTTTAAACTGTTCACGGCTAAATTTTACTAAGAGCAAATAATCGTCATTGCCTCAAATTATTGACCTTTTAGCAAATTTTCTGACGCTTTAACTAAAATTCCATTTTACCTTTGGGGAAGTTGTGGGGACAAGGAGGGAGGGGGGGCTACATCCATGAGAATCACAAATAATAGAAGATATTGAAAATAAATAATGATCTGATGACAAAGATACTGTATTTCTGTAATCGCTTGATGTGTTCGAAAGTTTTTTCCGTATATGCTGTAAATTAATGGTCAAACCATATTATTGTGGAACATTTCTTCCACACATGATGGGTCATCGCTCTTGGTTTCAGAGGCTGTTATTGAGCTCTTCCCTGCACTGTTAAAAATGATGGGCAACGTTTGGTAATATTCAGTAACCTAAACAGTTGGGCAAATATTAATCAACCAAAATAGGTAAAATACAAACTCAACAGTTTGAAGAAGATTTATCCAACTTTTAAGGAAGTGTATTTAACTCTTGGGTAGAAATTTTAGCTGTTTTGGTTGGTTAATATTTGCCCAACTGTTTAGGTTGCTGAATAGATGCCTTGCAACCTTGGGTAAAAAGTTGGGCAATTTTTCCCATTATTTTTGAACCAATCACGTGGAATTGACATCAGCGTATTTACTGGCAAGCCTGAAATCATGACATCCATGGAGGTATTACATTTTTGTTCAATGTACCTAATTTAGAAAAAGTGTTTGATAAAAAAAATATAACGTTTACAGGACTTAGGATATATAGAGAGTAAATTAGTAAACGATGGGCTTAGGCCTACTACACTAACGTTAGGCACTATGATTAACAGTTAATGAGTTTTGCATAAGTTGCCATAATTTGCAAGTTTAATATTCTATATAAGCATTTTTCTATTCCGTTCATTCTCTATTACTAAAAAAAAAATGTTTGTATTTTTTTAAAATATACTCAAATTTAAGTCATTTTCGAAAAAATTCTAAAATATGGATAAATTGCGTGAAATCGGGCCATATACTGTAATGTTATGAATGATTATAACGGCCTAGCCTATACCGTACGCTTAGCCTAACGTAGGCCTGTATAATGGACAAACGTTTACTAACTTACTCTCTGAGCCTACATCACGAGTCCTAGCCTGAGGTATGTAAAGCGTTGTATTTTTTTTCAAAACAAACTTTCTGAATAAGGTTCGTTGAACAGAAAATTACTACCTTCCATGGATTTATTTATTTCAGGGTTATCTAATCCCCAGCTTGCAAATAAACTTTCGACTTAAACTTCCATACCTGTCTGCTTGCATTGCATTGCGATATACAGACCTTTTCAAAGCGAGTTTAGCCGAATGTGATTTCTTTAGTACTTCGACCAATCAAATGCTGGGAAAACTTTTCCTTAGTTTCCTAACCAATCAGGTGCAGGCTTGAGGAAAAGAACAGGCAGCAATACGCGCGCGTATTTCCTTCATGTATAACGCACGCATGATACGTGCGCTTGAAAACACTTTTTCATACGCTTGGTCCCATACAGTCCGTGAATTGTGCAGACGGCCAAGATTCCTTTAGTATTTTATTGGTCAATAAGATTCTTCCAGTATACGATTGGTCCATTATGGACACGTGAATCTCGGCCATGTGACATTATTTAAATTAGATATCCGAAAATTGCTGATTAAGATTTGATAAGGTTTATAGCGTGCAGAAGCGCGAGCATGCGGCATGGACGGTTCAATTTGCCCAACTATTTGTATATACAATATTTAAACCAACCGTTGAGTAAGCATAACAATAAGATTTATCTTTTTCTGGTAAAATAACTTCAATCGCTTTTCTGGGCTAAATTGGACAATATTGGACCAACAGGTTTAAGAAATTTTCTTGACCAAGAAATTTTTTACCCAGTGTTTTGACAGTGTGGGGTTTGTGGTCTGTTAGTGTGTGAGCCCTGGCATGTGGCCCGGAGACTTTAATGGTTCATGTCCCTGGGGTTTGGTGTCATGAACTATCCCCTGCAGAAAGTTGGGGTGGCAGAAGAAAGCAAATTTGGATAATTTTATTATTAGGAGGCTAAAACTGAACAGCAAAAAAGGTAATTGCCTCAAACTTATCTATTAATAACTGGACCTTTTAGCAGCATGGACATTTTAAGTAGCCTAACATTTTTAGACCCTTAAACAAAACTACTGGACTTTTTAGCAGCATAGACCCTTTATGTAACATTTCTGGACCTTTAAGCAAACTTTCTGGACATCTTCGCAAATTTTATGGACGTTTTAGAAAATGTATGGACCTTCATACCCTGTGGGGAGTCGTTGGAGAGGGCTGTGGTCGAATAATCCGGACGACTTCCCTGGCTACACCAATTTCTATCACGTATCACAAATGCAGATTAAAATGTAGGATTCATAATACATCTTGAAAAGTTGAGGCTTTTCATGCATGCAGATATGACACTGTTGCATATATATGAAATGCTTATATGTACAGTATGAGTACAAGAGGAAAATAAGGTTGCGTAAAAACAATGACAAACACAATCTCTTGTTTTGTTTTGAATTGTTACACAACTGATAATCCTCAAAAGCTTTAATTGCAACTCCAAAGAAGCACATGTTTAATTTTAAGTCAAAGAGGATTACAGGTTTGATCGCTGAAATCCTCCAACCCAATATATGTTTCGATTGTAAGATCGTGCGTAATTGTGATCTCGCTGTGAAATATTTGTAACAATACACTGCGATCTTTAAAGGGTAAACTCGAAAGTTCATCTTTTACGTCAAAGGACTTTGAAAGGAGCAAAACCATGTCAAAACTATCAATATCCTAATTTCATTTAGGAGATACTTAGATTTCACTTTCATTTGTTTTGTTTAAACAATCGGTGAGGAAAAGCTACTTTAAAAGCTTAGCACCTCATTCTCAAGTTCTCAACAATTGTTAATGTATTTTAAAGAACACAAATTTCACTTGCATTACTTAATAAATATTTAATAACATTTCTTCGACATATCTAATGGTTTTAGGCAAAATTCCCAGGGAAATATATTGATATTTGTGGAAACATTGCCAACGGATTTATGAAAATACATTTCTTCTGAGACTGCGAAACAGTAGACATAGTATACCCCATATCACAAATTTACCATCAAATATATTTATGTTTAGTAAGATCCAATTAATTTTCAAAGACATACGTAAAAATTGTTATAAACTTGTATACAGACACAACACTGTCAGTCCGCTTCGTACTCCAATCGAGAGACCTCAAAGCTCTCCCGTTCGGAAGATCGAGACATGCGCGTTAATGGTTGATTACATAACGAAGCTTCGCCATAGTCTTCTAATACGAAGTCGTTTCATGAGTTTATTATTTCTAAAAGCTTAATTTTAGTAGAGCAAATTGATGATACAGAAGTGGGATTTCACGCCAATGCCATTCAACAGTTCAAGGATTAATTATTGAAGAAAATTTCAAAATGTTTTTCAGATAAAACACTAGTGTTCTCCCGATCGTGATTAAGAACCGGTCTGACTTTTGAAACACAATTCTTGAATCTTTGAATTACGATATCTTCTAAACTTAAACACTCCGTCATATGGAATGTACAAAAGACTGCAGGAAGATTCCTTTAAAAGGGCGATTTTATCTCAAAATAAACCGTAGTGATGTCATACATTGTAGAAATAGTCCTTACTGACGTCATCAATTTGTTGCCAAATAGCTTCTACTCATCGTAAAATATGCATGGAAAATTCGGGATAAAGATAAAAATTATAGTAATTAGAATAAATATATCTAAGGGTAAGTTAATATATTGAGTTAAAGATCTGTTAAGCATTTAAAAGAAACTACATTATCGTTGACAAATCATATTATTTAAAAACGTTTTATGAACATCGTAGAAGTCACCGTATTTGTTTGATGCACTGTGTCTATAGTTAATAATAAGTACGCAGCGATATCGCAACTTTAATCCCTTAGTGATCGAGCGCCACTTAAAGGACCCAATCTTGTATTAAGATAATCTCCATATGAACATATATATCAGCGCTCCAAATTATCTCATCGGCACGGGTTGATGATGATGTCCGTCAAATGTTTCTATCACTTAAGTGGTATTTATATTTCATTTATTTGTTTTTTCACAACATATTTACATATAATTACAAATATATTATAAAATTCACGAAATATGTATATACAGAAGAACATATATGGTTGTGAAAGGAAGTGTTGCATAAAAACTCAAGTGAGCTTTACTGAGTACAACACTCCCAAATTACAAAACAAAAATGATAAGAAATTTGGTAGTACAAAACGCCCCCACCCCACACACCAATAAAAAAAATCGAAGCCACGGGTCCCCATTCCACCCCACCATATCCCAGGTAAACAAAGTATTGATGTAAGTAAGAATGTAAGTATTTAACAGTAAAAGGGAATGATTAAAAACAAATCAATAGTTCATGATGCATTTACGTTTAAGGCTTTTTCTCAAACACATCGGAGATTTGCAGCTTTGTATGTCAATTGAGAGGGAATTCCAGGTATCAATTGCAAGGTTGCACGAATGAAATCTTATAATGTTGGTGCGACAGGGAACACAATGGATGTTGTTTGATTGACGGGTATTGTAGTTGTGCGTGTCTTCGTTTGTCCTAAACATCTTTATAAAAGTTGGCGAAAGATTATTGTTGGTAGCCCGGTAAGCAATGGTGGCAAGATTAATGTTAATGAGTTCTGGTAGTTTAAGGAGGTTAAGAGACAAAAATAGATTACTAGTACTGTCACGATAATAAGCATTGGTTATATGTCGGATGGCCAATTTTTGTAAGATAACTTATTGATTTAAGAATGATTTAGCAGCACTCAACCAAACACTGCAACAGTAAGATAAATGAGGTGAAATAAGTGTTTGATATAAGAACCTTAAAATCGTTCGTGGAATGATATGTTTCAATTTTGACAAGATACCAACACCTCTTGAAATCTTATTGGAAATTGAATGAATATGATTGGACCAAGAACAATTTGAATCAATATAGACCCCTAAGAATTTTGTGGTATCTACTTTTACTCATTTTAATGCTATTTAAGTGGATAGTGACATTTTTTTTACTAAGTGGTCCAAATACTACAAAATTAATTTGACTAATATAAGAGACAACTTGTTTGCAGAGAACCATTCATAAACTTTAAATACATCAGAACAAACATTATTTTGTAACTCATGTGTGTCACTACCCCCATCTAAAGCAGGGTCGTAATTTCTAAGTTTGAGGAGGATGTGGGAAGGGCATATTTATTTCCCACTTTCAAGCATAATAAAAATCATACATAAAGTGAAATACAGGGGGCAGGGGACATTGTTCCTGGATTTGCCGCAAGAATGAAAAATACATACGGTTTTGAAATATATTGTCCCGCTACTTTCTCTATAAAATCATGCTTGAAAGAAAGCAGACAATTAGGAAGATGAGATTGGTGATCGCTGTATAAATGCAAAGTTATTAATTTTGGTCAGAGCAATTTAGTTTGGATTACTGCATGAATGGTTCAAATCTTGGTTGTGTGATCAAGAAAGGGATTTAAATGTTGTCATTACTAGCAATCTGAAGTCTTTTAAATAGTGTGCTTTACAACAGCAAGGGCAAATAGGATGTTTGGTTTGATTAGAAGATTTTTTTGTTATCTTGGTAGAGAGGTTGTTCTTAATTTGTATAAGCAATTAGTCAGGCCTCACCTTGAGTATGCTATTTAAGCTTGGAGTCCCTTTTATAAGAAGGATAAGTTCATTTTGGAGCAGGTCTAGCGAAAAGCCACTTTACTTATTCCCGAAGTAAGGAATCTCTCTTATGAATCCAGAACTCCAGATCTCTTCTCTCCTCACTATCCCCAATCTCGGACCTTTTCGAAAACAATTCCTCCTCAAACATCATGAACTTCCTCCGCAACAACAACCTCTTGCACCACATTAACCCCCCCCTCCCTTCTACACCTAACCTTACTTACCTCCTTTTTTTCTTTTCTTTCTGTTTTCCCCATTTTCTCCCTTATAAACCTTCCTTTTTCACTATCCTAAACCTTACACCCTAATTTTCTAACACCCTCTTGTCACATTTGATTTGGACTGTCGCGGTGTCGTTAAACATCAACAAACCAAACCAAACCATAAATCTAGGTTGCGAATTTTTAGTTTGACCACGCTTGAGTTGAGAAGAGTACGTGGCGAAATGATTCAGGTTTTTAAGTTCCTATCTGGTAGTGATGCTTTGACTTCTTGTTATTACTTGCATGTTTTAGCTAATCCTTATGTGACACGTGGTAACAGTTTGAAGTTGAACAAAGAGTTCTCACGGATAGATATTCGGCGTTTTAGCTTTTCGCAAAGAGTTGTTGATGAGTGGAATGGTTTGCCTGAGTGGGTAGTTAGCTCCAATTCTGTTCACAATTCCAAAGTCAACATTGATAAATTATAACTCTGGGCGTCTTTGATTGTTTTTTTTTTTATGGTTATTTTGTGTGGTGGTGATAGTTTTAACATTTTATGGGGTGACTTACCCTTCTCAGCCCGTAATCTTTTTAGGTTATGTTATTCACAGAATTGAATGATCTTTCATCTTGGAAAAACTCTCAAACCTTTCCATATACGTTTTAAAAAGAACAAAAAAAACCCACACACAACACGAACTGAATGACTGCTCTGGTTGTATTACTATCTTGGATTAAAAGAGAATTAACGGGTTAGTTTAGTAGTTAAGTGGTGAAATATGCTCGTTTTTTATTTGGTAAAGAGCAAAAGAGTGACAAAACTTCAAAACAAATCGGTTACGAGATATCAAAATCTAAAGCTCGAATATATATTGGGTATAAACTATTGATATCATGTTCGTTTTGACATCAAATTCCCTAAAGGCTTTTAAATGTTTAACTGACATAATGTTTTTTAATTTGTCTAAAGATTGTTGGATGTATTATTACATAAACACGTGACAGATTTGCGTAGAAATGATTATTACCATGCTAGTTTTGACATCAATCCCTCATTGGTCTTTAAACATTAACTGATAAATGCTATTTTTACTTTTTATATAAATATTGTTGGATGTCTTACTACATAAAAATGTAACAAATTTGTGTAGAAATGATCAGTATCGTGCTAGTTTTGACGTCAAATCCGGCATAGGTCTTTAAATATGTAACTGACATAACGTTGTTTATTTTTGTTGCCTAACATTGTTTTTTGTTATATGCACTACGGTTGAAAACGAATATTGTGCGATAGCTGGGAATATTTGATACAATTTGGAAAATTTCAAACGTAAGAGGGAACTAGTATTAATTGTTAAATTTGTATAATAAAATACATGGACTGCCACATTAACATGAATAATTACTTCATCTTTCACAACAGAAAATCCTATCGACATTGGAAAGAAAGAATTACACTCTCCCTTGAGATGAAATCTAGATACAAATTTAGGATGACCTTTACTTATATTAAAGGCCGTCCTAAAATCGGGAAGAAAGAGTTACAATTTCCCGTTGTATGAAATCTACATACAAATTAGGACGACCATAATAGGCCGTCCTAAATTTGTATCAAATCTATTTTTCTCACGCCCTTCCCTTGTTTGCCTTTTTGCTTGGCTTTTAAATCTTGACTTGTCCCACTGGAATAACCTCCAGGGTATTAAGTTAAACAACAATGGGTTGTAAACGTGTGATCTATGCACCAATTGACATCTCATCAGGCTAAAGTGAACGTCTAAGTACGATAGGTAGGTAGTCTCCAAATGGGAGGTGTGTTATTAGACAAATGTTCCAGATTGGGACCTTACACATACGCACACACCCATACGTGCTTCACATACTGATCGAGGACCTTTAAAATCAGCTATCCATTTAAGACTTAATGATGTAAACGAATAATGAAGTAGTGGAGCTGACACAATGTTGTTTAATTGTTAATTGTTTGTTGGGTAGGCGGTCTTCAAAATTAGATAAATTTATGTTATCTTTCCAATGACATGAAACAAAATTGTACGTTTTGCTAAACAGCTAATATTATGCAAAAAAGTGGCTTGTGAAGCTCAGTTCTTCTGGTTTTTCCATCCATATTATGGTAGTACACACACTAACTTGTTTTTAAAATAGGGTGTCTTACAATCATCAACAAGAGTGATTCAGTGTATAGAACTATGTTTGAAGGAAATGGCCTACTTACAGGATTAGGGTGAATTATAACGGATCTACTGGCTGAATGTCAGTGTGGACCAATCCATAACACGTTTTCAAATTTGCAAAGGTTTGTTCAGGAAAGCAATTATTTGTGACTCACCAAAAAATACAGATTTCACTGCTAATTTTTCGTTAAATAATTAGTCGCATTGCTAACATATGTTGGTTTCATTAATTTAAAATTAGCACTTTCCACCCGTATTCCTGGATGTAGCTATAGATGAGGAGGGCATATATATCTATATCCCTGCCCGTACCTTGGTAATCATTTCTTCTGTAATATGTGAGTGTTTCTTCGGGCTTTATTTCTCCACTTTCTACTCAACCGGCAAACAGGCAAAGAAAGATTTATACAAGAATATAAACGAATTTTATTAAAAATTGTATGAACCACTTTTGAATCTTTTGGAGGCATTCATTTGTTATTCAAGCTGCCTTTTTATGTGCCATTTCGTATGTATATTATTTAACATAAACTTTTCTAAAATCCACCACTTGATATTTTAATGTTCATATAACTTATTCCTCTCTGGAATAAATTGATATTTAGTCTAGTCTCATCACACTCTGACAGTCAAACTTAATCAACTGATCAATGTAGTTGAATTCATCATCAATCTATTGTACTCCTTAATCGTTATATCTTTTTTTGTAATTATTATTATTATTATTGTTATTGTTGTTGTTGTTGTTATTATTGCTATTATTGCTATTAGTATTGATATCATTATTATTATTGCTATTATTATTATTGCTATTATTATCATTTTTATTATTATTGTTATCATTGCTATTATTACTGTTATTATTATTACTGTTCTTCTTCTTCTTATTATTTCTTTTAATATTCTTATTAGTATTATCATTAGTATTCTTATTCGTATTATCATTAGTATTGATATTAGTATTATTATTAGTATTATTATTAGTATTATTATTATTGCATTTATAAAGCGCACATTAATACGTAACAAAACATAATCTATGGCGCTGTACAAATAACAAAATCAAAATATATCAAACCAAAATTAAATATAGACTAAAAAAATGTTAAACTAAAACTAAAAACCAAAGCAAGTATAATAACCATAATAAACTAACTGTAAATAAGAAATAGAAATAGTAGTCCATACAAACTTTGGTATAGAATAAGCACAAATAGTTACAACTGAAAATAATAATAATAATAATAATAATGATAATAATAATAATATTATTACTAATAATAATATCAATAATAATAATGATAATGATAATGATAATAATAACAATAACAATAGCAATAACAATAACAATAACAAGAATAATAATAATATTGATATTAATATTAATATTAATATCAATATTAATGATAATAATAATGATAATAATAATATACGATTTAAAAAAAAAAATGAGTTAAGCAAGCGTGCGTGCGTGCGTGCGTAAATACGTACATGAATAAACAAACACAAATTCAAATTCAAGATATAATCAAATCAAGGCTGCACCGGACTCTAAGGATAACAAAATAAATATATAAACGGTTTAAAATGTGTTTTGAGACCAGTTTTAAAAGTGGCAACAGTATCTGATAGTTTAATCATAGTAGGAAGGGCATTCCAAATCTGGGGGCGCCAACTGAGAAGGTCTTGTCACCGAAGGTTTTGCACCGGGTATTGGGGACATTTAAGATACAATTATTACTTGATCTGAGGG
The DNA here is from genome assembly GCA_020152595.1 of Chiridota heheva. Classification (NCBI taxonomy): domain Eukaryota; kingdom Metazoa; phylum Echinodermata; class Holothuroidea; order Apodida; family Chiridotidae; genus Chiridota; species Chiridota heheva. Next base: position 858,234 of record JAIGNY010000879.1, read on the forward strand.
AATAACGGTACGGTCGGTGTGATAACAATTCTTAAAGGTGGGAGTAGGCCATGCTATGTAAAGCCGTGTATGTTAACACTAACATTTTATAATTGATACGTTCTATGATTGGAAACCAAGTAATATTCTTTCAATGAATAGAAGAATCTTGCAGTAGTAAGCAATTTAATCCAAATTAGTCTTACGTACTGATCTCCAAAAAGTGTCTATGTATTACATATAACTTATCTCAAAATGAAAAAAAGAAGAAGGTTGATAAAAGAATGAAGGCGTTTGATACTTAATTTATGAGGCGTTTTGTAAGCCAGAAGGGTTTACTAGTTAATTGAGTGAACATACGAAAGCATTAGCCCTGAATTGTGTGGATAATCAAAAGCAAAAAAAACAATAAACGTTGAACTTATTAAAAGTTACATGTTGTGATGAAAACAATTAATCGTTTTGGGGCATACATTTGTTACTCAAGTGGCTTTTTATTCATCATATCGCTTCTATAATTGTTTGTTAAATGCAATGAATGCGCCTCAGTTTCAAGTAGTAGATATTTCGGTAACTAAATATGCCTCGGAAAATACTGCATGTTATTTTTAATTTGCATATGAATTTCATATTTGGCTTTAATATTCTTGGTTTTAATATTCCATCACCGTGGCAATGTGTTTTCCCTTCGGTATGTAGATGTGTGAAGTGTCATGAAGAATTTGAGAGATATCCAGTCGAAACCGATCTCTTTTACGTTTTCAATTTTGAAGATTTATTTTGATTGTAATTTTTGTTTTGTAATATGAAGTTCAAGGAACCTCCCAAAACCAAGATAAATCGTATTTGGAATTAGAAATGCCAATTTTTCAGCAACATGCAGAGCAATGCTTACAAAAATCATTAATGAAGCGTAATATCAGATGGCGGAAGATAAGAATATTAAATCTTTAGCTTGTATACGGTAAGGATGTAAATAGAAATAAAAACTAAACATTTCCCATTTGAATATCCTCATAGTGATGTTTGGTTATTTAATTCAATATATCAGTAGGGTTATCACATCAAAGGAGTATTCACGTCATCAAGCATAAGCATCCTATGTTATTGGACAATTAGGAAACAAATTGCTGAACAAATACCATATTGATATTTTTTCTTACAAGAAATTACTCGGCTTCAAAGCTCTGAGAGAATTGTACGTGAATGGCTGGTAAGAGACTTAGTGTGACATGGCTTGTAAGTGAATGGCTGGTAACAGACTTAGTGTGGCATGGTTTTTGCACATTTATTAAAGCAGTTGTTGTTTTTTATATTTTCAATTGTTTTTTAAGACATCAATTCTTGGGTACATGGACAGTTGGGCAAACATTGTTCTGGTTAAATCCTAGTATAGCGTTACAACTTTGGCAAAATGTGTTTCTTGTAATACAACTTTATTCCGTTATTAAAATAACTGAAGATTACAATAATTTGGTTGAAATATTTATAAATGAAAACATTCTCGTTGAATTTTTGTATCAAAATAAAATTTAGTCCAGGAATAAAAAATAATTGAAAATAATAATTTAAGAAACACATAGTACACTTCATTAAACTTTGTTATCAGTTTATCGATATACTAAAAAATGTCCACTATTCTTACAAAGTATTTACCTATATCAGAAGTTTAAAAAGAATATCCACTCTGTTAGAAACTAGTAGATTAATCTTTAAAGAATATACATTAAAAACTTTCAGAAAGTGAAAATGTGATGTCACCATTATCCTTTTACCAGCCGTTGGTAA
>JAIGNY010000879.1:867500-877500 GCA_020152595.1 Chiridota heheva
GCTGCTTTTTCACTTTGCCAATGTAATTCCTTAAATTATGCATTACATAGTCATAACTTGTTCAAAACAAACTGTTTAAAACAACACTTTTGAAACTAAATGGTTTTACAAATCACACTTCTCTTATTTAAATCTTCTCACGAAAATACTCCTTATTTATCGACCGGGAGCCACTCGAAACATTTCAACTGTGTGCTGTGTGACCAGTAAATCTAACGTGGTCACGACCTGAAAAACCCATCCTTGAGCCACTCTTCTTTTTTGCTTGGATCCGCGGCGGGATTCCAAAGGAATGTTTTGCGTGCTCATCGGCCCCTCGAATCTCTCAGCGGCCCATACAAATATGTTCTGGTTTGCCAAGAACGAATGCATAATACCTTTTTGATAAAATATAACGTTTGTTGACCGCACTTATGATGAGTTGTGTAAGTTTGCAAGGTGTTGTATATAATTCCAACTGGTTGTACTGAACTGAGCTCAGATCAGTTGAGTTCCATTCTATTCCGTAAAACCAAAAGCAACCTTACCTGTAAATCTTTATCTTTTGTTTTAATCTTTAAGACAGAGGGCTAATAGTCAGATAGTCAGAGCTTACTCTTCTTTTGTGCTAATTTTTTGGTCTTAGGGACAGAAATAGACAGTCTCTAGACTCCTTACCGACCCCTCAAGTCCTATATTGTAAAGTACTTACAATAGTTACAGTGTTAGATGTGCGTCCCTGGAACTTCGAACGTGACCAAAAAAAAAAATACTCATACCTCGTTATTCTTTTCAGGATATCAGTGTTCGTACTGGTCGCTAATAAAGCTACTATTAACTCGCTTAAGTTTTTCGATTTTATCAGCAGTTTGTGCTAATTATTGAGTTCCACCGAATGGGAATCTTCACATATGTTATTGCAAACACCATGTCCAATGAATCGGTTTTCATTTAAGTTTTGAAATTATTTTACCGTCATTACGCAATTGTATATATCATTCTATCTGTCTATAGCATATGTGTAAACGTGATAAACGCCCTTGGTGCCCAAACCTATTTCCCAATACAATTATGACCCTACTTTCGTAGGAAACATTTTTTCTCCATATATCTATTTCTGCTTTTTTAACTTAACAAAAAAAACTTATATATACACAAATACAACAAACTCATTTTTATAACAATTTACAAAGTAAGAAGAAGAATTATTCTATGCCATTTTAGTTTTGAAAAAGAGAGAACTTGAAATTGCACAAGCTTATGACATATACAATATTTTTACAGCATGTTGATATAGGCTGGCATACTTTCAATAACAGCAATAAACTTATCGTAAGCATTGCTATTGGGAAATAATTCTTTTTCAACTCGAGGAGTACTAAAAAAATGAGAAATGCGTGGTTTAACGTCTTGGATTTTGCAACGAAAGATAAAATACTTTGCAGAAAAAATCCAAAAATGATAAATGTTGTTGTCTTTTTCTAAAAAACCCAAACAAAACATCAATTTCATGAGAAAAAAAAGGTTGCTTCAATAAAGTGATAGTCTGAACATCATCCCAGAAAATATGACAAAACTGACATTCCAAAAAATATGGCGCATAGTTTCATTATGAAATAATCCTATGCACAAAACGAAATTGGAAGTACCATATCTTGGTTCACGAACCGTAAAATGTGCTATATTGAATATTTTAGACCAATTGAAACAATTGGAAAATCAGTCTCCCATTTCTTCTGGGCAGACCAAACACAAGTAAAGATTTAATAAGCTTAGGATAAGAGACCTTTGAAACCTTTCGTGACCTCTTAAAAGTATGGATGAAGTCTTCTTGATTATAATGGGAACTGGAATTGCCACAACCAGAAATCTCCCAGTGAGATGGGATTGCATGAATTAATCCGAAGTGTAAAAAGGGAGATTGGTAATATCATATGCTTTAAAAAAACCGTCATCGCTTATAGGGCTGCATTATCATTATCAAAAAGATCCTTAACATCATAAATACCCTTTCTGACAGTTGCTTATAAAAAAACGATAGAACTATTATTAATACGGATAAAGCTGTTATTCCAAATCAACTGGCTATCAAAGTCAGCAACAGGGCAATGAAAAGTAAAAACACTCCAGGCTTTACAAACATCAGCTATAAAATTACAATCAATCTTAATGTCATTCAAACAGACATTCCCCTTAAAAAAAAAAAAAAACATACGCCCACCAAATTGCTTTAGATTAATATCAAAAAACAATTTCCAATGCTTTGAAGTTGGCTCAAAATATCTTTTAACCAAAGAAAGTTTCAAAAATTTAAAAATGACTTCAAATGTGGCATTCTAAGACCACCATTTACATTATCATCGATTAAAGTTGAGCGTTTAGCCTGATCTATTTTCTCGTTCCAAACAAACTTATTGAGCAATTTTTCAACATTAGAAATGAAATAATGTGCGGGGGATGGGATGAGAGAGGGGGAAGGGGGGGGGGGGACAGAAAACAGGAACAAAAGTTCAGAAAGGGTGAATGATTTGATGATTGTAATTTTACCGATTGAAGTAAGATTTCTGGTTGACCACATTCCAAGTGTACTTTTAAGACGTGAGAGCTTGGATTGATAATTTAGGGCAAAAAGCCCTCATTGTTGTGGTTAAAGAAGATACAAAACTAACGAATCCGTCCATGAGAAATGGTTAGATGAAGCTCATTTATAAAGTAGGGGGGGGGGAGTTTTAACAAAATGACCTAGGGGGAAAAGAACAGATTTATCAATGTTAACATTAAGGCTAGAAGTGGAGCAAAAAGCACTAACGACGTCAAGAGCCGCAGACAATGATTCAGACGTGCTATCAAGAGAAAGGACTGTATCGTCTGCATATAGTGAAATTTGAAACTCATTATTTAAAATATTAATACCAATGAATAGAATTACAGTAAGTTTCTAATCTAGATAGAAAAACAATCTCAGCACACAGGAGAGAAATATACGGGCCTAATGGGCATCCTTGACGGACCCGGCGATAAATACTATACAAAAAAAAAAAAACCTTATATTTAAATATAGGGGGTTGAACCACCTTTTGAAGCCACAGCCAAAATTGAAAAAAAGAAAAGCGACCTATGAATACAATTCCAGCTAATAGTAACAAACGCCTTCTCGAAGTCTAAAGGGAAAAGAAAACCTGGCAAATCGTTAAGTGTAGTATACTGAATAAGATCAAGAACTAGACGAATATTTCCCCATATGTAAGAACCCTTCATAAGGCCAGTCTGGTTATCACTAATTAATATGTTGAAAACTGATTTTAATCTAGAGGCAATAGACGTAGCTGCTATCTTTTAGTTCGCATTCAAAAGAGAGATATGTCTCCAAATCTTTATTATAGTAGTATCTTTGTATAATTTGGAAATTGTAGTAATAACTGTCCTTCCTTGTTCACTGACAAGATGTTTATTATCAAAAGCGTAATTGAATGAGTTAGTAACCAAAATCCCGATATCTTGCCAGAAGGTTTGATATAACTCAACTGGCAAGCCATTGGTACCGAGGGTCTTATTATTAGGCATACTTTCTAAAGCATGAAAACATTCATTTATTGTAAGTTGACCTTCACATGTAGAACTAACATCATTACTCAAATAAATATTGTTAGGTAAATTATCAAAGAACGGTTCAGGGATAACACAATCGTTATTCATATACAAGTTTGCATAAAACTCTTTCTCAGCCTTTAGATTATCATAAGTATTACAAATTGCTACACTATCATTAGGAATTAACTTTGAAATAGCATGATTCTTATGATTACGCCTTTTAAGACCAAGAAAATTGTCTATCTACTGTGGTGTAGCGGTCATCATACCTGTCTACAGACCACGAGGTCCTGGGTTCAAGCCTGGCTTGGGTAGACACGCCAGTGTACCACAACTGGTTATCAAAGGCTGTGGACATTGACTTGGTTGTCGATGTTATGTCTGTCCGTACGTCGTACCTGTGTTCTCGTCCGGGTCGTATTAAGCGTTTCGTGATAGCATTGTTACTATCATAACCGAATACGCAGGCGACGACCCCGTCATTGTAATTGTGTGTTCACTCGTCATCGTCGTCTTCGACTGTTTCGCTACCAGCATCAACCCATTGTGCACGTGAACGAACAATGATACCGTTGTACTTATGCTCATAGAGGGAATGTAATTGTTTCTAAGCAACATATAAATTGCGCGTATTAATATCAGGAACCGTCATAAAAGCATTTCTCACAGGTTGCTAATTCGTTTTTAATATTATTCTCATGTTGATTACGCTCCGTTGCCTTTTTGGAAGAAAAAGAAATAGATATCTGCCTAATATAAAACTTAATGAGCTCCCACAAGTCAGATGGGTTCAAACGAGAGTAATCGGAAAAAGTAGTATTAATAACAGTTTTATCATATCAACATAATCGAGGTCACAAAGAAGTGATACATTAAATTTCCAAGACCCACGACCTTTTTGTTCACAACAAGCCTGGGGATACGTTAACAATAACTAGTGAATGATCACCTTTTAAACTTGGAAGGATATTACGATCATTAATTTGCTTACACATATTTCTGAATATAAGAAAGAAATCTAATCTACAATGGAGTAAAATTATTAGCGCTTGAATACCAAGTATAACTTGAATCATTACGATGTGTCTCCCTCCATATATCAACGAGATCAAAATCATAGTCATAAGCTCACTTAGTGATTTAAAATGTGTTCTACTGTTCATACCTTTCTTATCCAGTTCTATATTCGTCACCAAATTAAAATCACCCCCTAAAATAATGGAAGGACCGGTACAGTTGTTTAACATTATTCTAAGATCAGCAAAAACACTGGATTATCATCATTCGGAGCATGAATATAAGCAATAGTGAAAATTTCACTGTCAACAATTGCATCAACAATGAAGAGTCTGCCAGAAGGGCAAGAGTGGACGACATTGTAAGTACATTCCAGAGACGCTTTACACAAAATACAAGTACCCCCAGAATTTGTAAGACCATGAGCAAATATCATTTTCCCACCCCACTCAGGAAATATTTTAATGAACAGTACATGCAGTACGGGAGCATGCATATTAAAATACCGGCCTAGTTATTATTTATACGGTTATGCCATTGTGATCTTGTATAGCCTTTAGGTTCTTAAGTTGTAAATACGATTCTACATTTCCACCGTCTACAAGAAACAAACTCCATGTGTACTGTACTTTTCTAGGATATAAGTAGACGCGATATTCTGTGTGCCCTAATGCAAGGACTGTAATGTTCAAGGACTACTTTAGTTATTGCAGATAACATTTCCAATTGATATTGGCATGAAAAAAACACATTCCTAGCTGTAACTGGTGGGTTTCCATTCCATGTGTTATTGTTTTACTGCCAGTATACCGTTGTAGTACTGCATTAATCCACAGTCTATAAGAAACAAACTTCAGACCTACTGGACTGATCTAGGGTACAAGTAGACTCAATAGATGCCCTTGGCGCTTGAACAATGTACGTGTAAAGTGGCAACTTCCTGGTAATAACACATCCCTGCCTTAGTTAGTCTCCAAATGCAATTATCGTTTTTATGATGCCTCTGGTAAATCAATTTATGTTATTTTATCATAAATTGAAATGCATGATTTAAGGAGTGCAAAGTTCAAGCGGCACTTGACAACTTAGGCTATTGCAGATAACACATTTTTAATAAATATGAGAAAATTGGCCTAGCTGTAAGTGGTCGGTTTTCAAACGATCAAAAGGATAATATTTTACTACCACTATGTCGTTGTAGTACTGTAGCGTCATTTTAATTTGTAAGTACGATTCTTCATTTCGACAGTATATACTATACAAACTTCGAACTTACTGGATATGAGTAGAGGCGATATATGCCTGTGGCGCCTTATCCATGGACGTGTAAAGTTGCACATCCATGGTAATAACACCTCCCTGCTTTAGTTATTCCTAATGCAATTATCGCCCTGCTTTCCTCTTCTAGTATAAATCACTTCATTTGAATTGAAATGTCTTGTGCAAGAACCGTAAAGTTCAAGTAGTACTTATTACTGACATTTAGCCTTAACGATTAGTGGGGTACGATATTTTTAATAAAAAACACGTCAATGAGAAATATTACGAAAACAAGCAATACATGGCATTACTCGTGCTACTTACTACTTCAAGTTCTTACAGTGTTTGTGTTGTATCGTTAGCTAATATGTAAAACTTAAAGCAAAACTTACCTCGTATTTATAAACTATTTAAACTTGCAAATTGCAATCGTTAATACAACTTCTTGTGTTGATGATACAGAATTAGAGGATTATTGTTGTGGTCTTGTTTAAAATTAACGTCACTTCGTTAATATTACCTATATCTGACAACGTACATAATTTTTAAGCCGTGTAACCTTCACACACGGAGGAAAGGTAAACACATACAAACTGTATACATAATTAAGCAGCAACGTTGATGACGAAGTAAAAAGGGCACGGTTGCTAACAAAGAAAGTGCTACAAACGGTAAAATGTTGGTGAATTTATACTGTACATATACTAAACTATTGAAGCAGGTACATGTGAAATACTTCTAACAATTTTTCCAGTAGTGCACAAATTATGCAATGTCACAGTAAAATGGTATAGTTTCTGTAATAATTAATAGCGTATGTAGGCAGACGTATGCGAAAACTGACATTTTAGTTATCAATAAAGTTTAACAAAAAAAGCATACTAGTGACACAGCACTGTCTCAGCTTAAGGGAATATTGCAGTGATCCCATAAATACATTCCACATGGACATATGATAAGGAACATGAAGGACCGATGGTGAAAACCTACCAAAATATCATTCCAGTAAACACTGTTTTAAACACTGTTTTAAAACACTGTATTAAAAACATCATGAAAACTTTTTTTCAAAAATGTGAAAATTTTTTATAAAATCTTTTTTATGGTGTCCTAAATTTTTTTTTACCTTTTTTTCTTGCAAAAACATTTTTTAAACATAAAAATGTTATAATAAAAACATTTGTTGTATAATATTATATAAAAAATGTTATAATAATGTTTTTATGACACCACATTTTGATATAATTAAAACATAACACAAAATGTTATAAGAAAAACGTTTTGTGTTATCTGGGATGTTCCATTTTGTTTGAAGAGTAAGTCCCCTTTCCTTTCTTTTTTCTTGTCCAATATGTATTGTAAATCCAAGTTTTGTGGTTCATCGTTTATCTTTGTAACGGTTAAGTTTACTTAACTTTTTTGTGAGTTCACCTAATAACTTTCCATCCTTTTTGAATGAAAAAACAAAGAATCGGTATTTTTTATTATTCTGCATATGTTGAGAAAGCTTAAACAAATTTGGTTGAATTGAACTTAAGTTAAAAGATATCGAATATGGAATTATGCTATACAGTTCCTTAGAGTCCACAGGTTTGCCTAGAAGTAATATGTATAAGTGTAATTCAATGGTTGATGTTATATGACTGACCTCTCCATGATATTAAAAATGGATGCAAATAAAATTAAATATTTTTTCTTTTGAGAAATAGCTGCCGCGACAATAATGGTCAAAAATATTTCAAAATATCCTTTATTAGTTATACAAATCCTTCGTTTTAAATAAAAAAGAAAAGATGAGAAAGAAGATGCAAGTTTTCTGCAAAAGTTTAACAAATTAGTGACTACTTCATCAAAATTAAAAATTAAGTGAAATGAGTGTTTTTCCTAAGAAAAAGTAGATTAAGATCCTAGGATGGATCCATGTTCACAATGTCCGTTTGTCACGGGATAATGTATTATTCAACCTAGGGTGTGTTTCCCCATCTAATCACATTGCAAAAAAAGCTTTAGATAGACATGACCATGGAATTACTCACGAAAATGACAGTATATTATAGAATGGATCCCTGTCAGTGTGAAAATGACAGTATAGTACAGAATGGATCTCTGTCAGTGTGAAAATGACAGTATATTATAGAATAAATCTCTGTCAGTGTGAAAATGACAGTATATTATAGAATGGATCTCTGTCAGTGTGAAAATGACAATATATTATAGAATGGATCTCTGTCAGTGTGAAAATGACAGTATATTATAGAATAAATCTCTGTCAGTGTAGAAAATGTGTATATTATAAATGACAGTGTGAAAATGTATATTATAGAATGGATCTCTGTCAGTGATCTTTGTCAAAATGACAGTATATTATAGAATGGATCTCTGTCATGAAAATCGGTATATTATAGAATGGATCAGTCAGTGTGAAAATGACAGTATATTATAGAATGGATCTCTGTCAGTGTGAAAATGACAGTATATTATAGAATGGATCTTTGTCAGTGTGAAAATGACAGTATATTATAGAATGGATCTCTGTCAGTGTGAAAATGTATATTATAAATGACAGTATATTATAGAATGGATCTTTGTCAGTGTGAAAATGACAATATATTATAGAATTGATCTCTGTCAGTGTGAAAATGATCTCTGTCAGTGTGAAAATGACGGTATATTATAGAATGGATCTCTGTCAGTGTGAAAATGACAGTATATTATAGAATGGATCTCTGTCAGTGTGAAAATAGAATTGATCTCTGTCAGTGAAAATGACAGTATATTATAGAATGGGTCTCTGTCAGTGTGAAAATGACAGTATATTATAGAATGGGTCTCTGTCAGTGTGAAAATGACAGTATATTATAGAATTGATCTCTGTCAGTGAGAAAATGACAGTATATTATAGAATAGATCTCTGTCAGTGTGAAAATGACAGTATATTATAGAATGGATCTTTGTCAGTGTGAAAATGACAGTATATTATAGAATGGATCTCTGTCAGTGTGAAAATGACAGTATATTATAGAATGGGTCTCTGTCAGTGTGAAAATGACAGTATATTATAGAAAGGATCCCTGTCAGTGTGAAAATGACAGTATATTATGGAATGGATCTCTGTCAGTGTGAAAATGACAGTATATTATAGAATGGATCTCTGTCAGTGTGAAAATGACGGTATATTATAGAATGGATCTCTGTCAGTGAGAAAATGACAGTATATTATAGAATTGATCTCTGTCAGTGTGAAAAGAGAAATGCGTATTCAACATTGTTATGTTATGAAAGATTAAAACATTTATCAACATATACAATTTTCAACTTGCTCATGTTTCCATTGAATGTATTCATGTACCATTTAAACCTAAGAATTAACAGAGCACCTGTTGTAGGCATTTTGACGACATTAGGCGGGAATTTCGGGACCTTTAGAAACCACACGCTATATTCGATATGAAATGCCATCATGCTACAACTTTTGTGTAACTATTATACTATTATATTCTTTTATTTGTCAAATTGTCCTTAAAACTTATACAAAAATATAGGTCTCACTGATCGTGTTTCTCTGCCAAAGTATTTTCTTCCAACAAAAATCTACACACCACCGCCGACAGCAGAATAAGTAAAACAATACTCTTTGAACAGGAGCCATTAGTTATACTCTCACACCATATAAGTGAAACATTTTTAATACAATTTTTAGTGAACTTGCTAAACATTTTAGTTTCATTTTATTTCAGCTCAACTATGACCATTTTTCGGCTCGTACTGACAAAGTTGTCATTTAATTATAATCTTTATCATGGGAGGCTGATATGATGGAATAAAAGACAATGGAAGCAGCTATTCCAAAATAGTCGTGGCCAAGCATATATTTGCCCACAAGAACTTAGAATGAAGTTTTATGTGTGAGGTAAATACTATTCACATCTTAAAAGTATCCAATTATTAATTTCCTCGCAGAATGCGTCTGTTGTTACGATGAAAATTTTTGAAGTTCAAAATATGCATTTAAAATGAAATGTAAAATATAATTCTTTCCATCTGTACCAATTGCAGACACGAACACGTTACTTTCATATAAATGAATACATATGAAATTCCCCGTGACAGTAATTTACTGCTTGAATTTCCTTTCAAGAGCTTAGATTTGTTG
>JAIGNY010000879.1:885000-890000 GCA_020152595.1 Chiridota heheva
TGGATAATAGATAAGTTAAAGAAAAGGGAACACAATATATAATTTGCACGGGCGGAGACAAGAATCGATTGTGTAATAACTTTTCTTATCTCGTTCTTGATTTGGCAAGACTACACCGAGTTCTATCAATGCGCATTCTTCAAGAGAACATGAATCGGCGAGGTTCTTGTGAAGTTTATTGGGAGGAAGCTCCGAAGGAATAAGTTTTTGCCAAATTCAGGGGCATGATGTCTGTTATATTTATAAAAGTTGAGGAGTGCAACAATATCAGGAGGACATTACTCAGACAAATAAGATCTTAATCTAATGATTTGATTAGGGTTTATTGCTACAATCAGCACACACGGTAAGTAATTATTTATCAGCATTCGCCTTGTCTAATGAAGTCCAAACGTACTAATTATAACATAACCTTAATATCTTTGATGGAATAATTTGTGATTTTTCTACATATACTGTATTTTGATTTTGTTTTTAGGAAGAATAATAATAAGTCACAGCATCATGTGCCTTAATTTGTCAAATGGCTGCTTGAAATATGATGCCAAGGTTTTCGGTAATCAATATGCCAAGAAATTGCAAGACTGGCTGTACTTTATACTTTTTCGCTTGATTTGTAATACATCATTTGTAAAAACCATACACGACCTTTAATAAGATCAATGCAGATTTGTCTTGTATATGGTAAGAAATGAATATAATATCGACTTCAAATGCACGAAGAGTATCATAGTATAAGAGTATGATGATTTTGACATTCTGATTTAATACAACGTACAAGTTGTTTTACTCAATGCCACTCTCTAATTGCAATTGAGGTCAATGCAGCTTCGGCTGGGTATGATAATATTTAAATACAACGACTACAAAGGTATTAACAGGTTGCTGATGCGTTTTATGCATATGTTTCCAAGCATACACGTATATTATTCCTCACAGTACGACACAAGAATGCATTATAGCATAAAAATACGGTCAGACGTTGATTTTGACAATAAATAATCTTTCAAAGCTGTATCAACATTCGTATTTTTGTGGACTACCGTATTTGAGGTATTAAGTGCCCCTGAAGTAATAAGCGCCCACCCAACATTTGTTGATGATAACATGACCTATTTGATTAATTTTAAGACGTTGAGAGTTTGGTTACATTTATGATTTGCTTATTTTGCGCCTGACGCTCACAATGCTTTTGTGGTGGTTATTGTAGGGCTAGTATAGAACCAATTTACACAATGTAGTTAGAATAGCACACTATATACGCCGCCTTAAAGCATGGGAGCTTATTAGGATGGAACTTCAGACTTAAAAAGTGATGCGATTCTATTTTCGTATACAAGCGCCCCGGGCGTTCACGTTCACGTTGAATATATATATATATATATATATATATATATATATATATATATATATATATATATATATATATATATATATATATATATATATATATATATATATATATATATATATATATATATATATATATATATATATATATATATATATATATATATATATATATATATATATATATATATATATATATATATATATATATATATATATATATATATATATATATATATATATATATATATATATATACATATATATATATATATATATATATATATATATATATATATATATATATATATATATATATATATATATATATATATATATATATATATATATATATATATATATATATATATATATATATATATATATATATATATATATATATATATATATATATATACATATATATATATATATATATATATATATATACATATATATATATATATATATATATATATATATATACATATATATATATATATATATATATATATATTTATATGTATATATATATATTTATATGTATATATATATATATATATATATATATATATATATATATATGTATATGAATATATATATATTTATATGTATATATATATATATATATATATATATATATATAAATATATATATATATGTATATGTATATATATATATATATATATATATATATATATATATATATATATATATATATATATATATATATATATATATATATATATATATATATATATATATATATATATATATATATATATATATATATATATATATATATATATGTATATATATATATATATATATATATATATATGTATATATATATATATATATATATATATATATATATATATATATATATATATATATATATATATATATATATATATATATATATATATATATATATATATATATATATATATATATATATATATATATATATATATATATATATATATATATATATATATATATATATATATATATATATATATATATATATATATATATATCACGTAAACTACGTGAGTAAAACTTCGATGTTTATCTTCAAAAAATGATTGATAATTTGACAATGCAATTTTGTGTTTGTTATATTCCGGGCCAAATTATAAAACAAAGGTATTTTACTCGAATGGTGGTAATGTAGGGTTACGCCTTTGTATAAAACAAAACAAAAAAACCTAATAAAGTGGAAAATATAAAAAGGAGAAAAATTCATCATCATTTTAAACTCATGTATTTGATTAAATAGATGATCAATGAAAGCCTTACTGTAGCAACAATTACATTTATTTGAAATGGGTATGCTTGGTACTTCATTGGTTATTTATTATTAAAATTTACATCGCGTTTATTTTTGGGACGTTATAATATGTTCATCTTCTACAGTTATATAAGTATCAATAAACGTTCCTTCGTTCCCACGTGATTTAATTATCGTGAGCCACCTTGCGAACGTTCGAGTTTCGTCGTTGTGTTACAGGAAAGCCGTGGTATACGCTCACATATCAGGTATATCCTTTGGAAAGTAATACACATTCTAAATCAGGATCATTTTCACCTCTTTTAAATAGTTTAACGATGTCACGCACTAAGCAGTATTACAGAGAAGAGAAAACTATTCGGAATAGTTATTTATAAACAGTATTGTACTTTTATCTAAAATGTTGATAGGGCAAACAACAGGCTCGAAATTTCATATTCGTTTGGAGTCTCTCTTCAAAAGTTTGATAATATTAACTCTTCTGCAGGCCTGCTCCTCCCTGAAATGCAATTTTTGAATACATCATGTTCCCGAAATATGTGTTTATTATAGGTCGGTGAGCACTTGTCACATACGAGAATGCACAGACAACCTGAATCTTTGAATCATTATGCTAGTAAAAATTGTTAGTGTAACCTTAAAGGTATTTCTTTCATCAGTAAGTGTAATTTTCACGTGCATATCAAGTAACCTTACTGTCTTACTTTAGATTACATGAGCATTCGTTCCACGATAGAATTTCAATTTTCTTGAATTCATGAGTAAAATTTGCAACACCTAAAAATAGAAAAATGTGGAGTAAACATATTTGCGTGAATGTAGTGCGAGTGACAATAGGTCCGCAAAATGATTGTTTTCGACATTGTAACAGTGTTGCTGTAATGCGGTCTTGGAGTTCTAGATCTATGACAATCTGTTGTCTAGAAATGTTACTTTTTGTTTTTTCTTTAAACTCACAGAAGGCTCAAGAAATACCTCAGTACTTATATGAGAACCATACCATAATGTAAAGACAATTTACGCATTAATGTGTGATGATTTTCCCAACCTCTGGGTGTATTCTGTAATTGGCAATTTGTAAGATAACATATGATCAATTAACGTTTATAGCCTAGCTATGGCAAGATGTTGTACAATTCGTGAAGTAATTGATTTTACGCGCACCTGAGCTTCAGTGAGGTTTCAACTACGTTCTTTTTTTGGATAAAGTTACGATTAATGGTCAAGCATGTGCAAATAATTTGACAGGGGAAAATAGAAGGATTATAATGATTGGAACCCCATTCAAGAACATATTTCGATAAAGGGACGTCCAAGTGTAAAGCTGTAACTTACATGGGAGACTTGGGTATAGAAGTGACATATAAATCCCTCATTGTATGAATCACCCCCAAAATACTCGACATAGTCAGTTATTGCATGGTTGACGCATTTCCAGTCACTCTGGTGACTAAAATCTAAAATAAAATGATTTACTACAGAGTCATTCTGGTAATCGATAATTTTGGTACAATGACGCATATGCAAGTCACAAGTCTAACAGCCTGCCTATATGCAAATGGCTACCACTATCAGTTGTGTGAAGAGCGCATTTATAATCACTGTACTAATAATACTTTTTTACAAATTCTGAATTTGAGAAATGGTAAAATATATATGAAATTTATTCACGAAATCCATAAGAAAACTTTCTGAAAGCTTCTTGCAAAAATAAATTTCAGAACAAACAGGAATTAGAAAGAAAAATTATGCATATGCACCTCTAACAAAATACAGAAAAGAAGAACTCTAAAGATAATTATCAAATTATTATTGAAATTATTTGTTGTGTTAGTAAACCACATAGTAGAATAATCGGTAAAGTTATAATACAATAAGGAATGGTTGCACGTAAGTTCATGTGAAGAAAACAATGAATAAACGAGACCCTTGTGGAATGTTTCTTACGATAGAAATGGAAGTAGGTCTCCCCATGAGATGAAGCCAACAGCTTTTTAGTTAAGATCGGATGAAGATGTCAATTTGATGCGCATTATTGTTTGATTACAAACTGGAAAGAGAGTATGAATTTTGAAGTGCTTACATGATTGTTGTGATCCATATCTGTATTCCTGTGCGAATATATTCCAATTATTCTAACCACTTGAAAGGTCAACACACGAGTAGCTTCATCGTTACTACCGTCTATGGCATAGTTGATGTCAGTTCGTTAATGCCTGCTTCTAATCTTTATAGTGTTAATTTTTTCAACGAAGGCCGGAATATGTATAAGAATTGCATTTCATTTCTTGATTTACATTGAGTGAAATCGTTGACATGATCTAGAATAATTGAGAAGAGTTGCGGGGAAGTA
>JAIGNY010000879.1:895000-932500 GCA_020152595.1 Chiridota heheva
TCCCAGATGAGTATTGGTTGATTAAAGGCGGAATCTTGAAGCAGAAAATTGCTTGACACAACACCAGTAAATCTCTTATATAAGAGCGACGTCACATCCGCTGTAGTTTTTAATTGGTTTGTCAGAATTTGATATTCCAATCAGAAACGTTGAATTGTGTTGCATAGTTTTCTCCAAAATTAACACGAGGACTGGCCTTTAAATTGTATACATTTTACAATTCTCTGCGAGATTTGCTCATTATGAAAAAACGTTTATCAGACCGTTGAATTGTGATTCGGTCTTCTTCTTTAATTGAGTTTCTAATTAACAAAAAACATGTATTTTTTTTTAACTATAATGGTTTCACGAGAAAGATTCATTAATTAAGTGATTAAAATGATTATTAACAATGACGGGAAAATGTGTTATTCCACTACATCACGTTTTTAAATATGGCGATTTCTGCATTGTAATTGAAATCAACTCATCGTTATTAATTTAAGTTCTCGTAGCTGGCACTTAGAAACCTTCACTATTTCCATACGAGGGGAATTGTAAGCTTTAAAGATCTGTTATCGAATGCCGTCTTTCCAATCAGAGACGTCGCTACATGTTGTCTCACCCCCTTCCCCTCCCTTAAAAAAAAAGGACGCTAGTTGAACATGAACATGACAGTTGGAAATTTAAACGATCCTATCCAGGCACTTTTACGAGTCCACCAGTTGGAAAGTGATGCCTCTACCATCCCTCCCCCTCTCCTCCGCCATCAGAAGACCCTAGGGACGTTTCTGCTTATAAATAAGACCAAAGGACATGACTGTACAATGCTGTTGTCCATAAATTCAAAAAAAGCATTCCTTAGCTCATGACTTCTTGTATTGTGTGGTGAGTATATTTAAGAACAAGAGTTACAGAGAACTACAAATGTTTTCCGCCCTTTGCTAGAAACAACTTTTACTCAATGGGGAGAGAAACTAAAATAAATCGTGATGGTTGGTTTAATGAAAGCATTTTCAATCCAAGTGATCAATTTTGTTGATAATTACATGAAAGCAAATATAACGTATTTTACATTTATATCTAATAGAACATTGCCTCTAGTCGAAATTCGCCGATATCCATCAAGAGTTTCAAATATCTTATGATGGATCGTGGGCTGTAGGCGATTTGTACGAAAGCATGAAAGCTGTACGGTTAAATGCCTTCAGTAGCAGCAATACCAATGGCATAGTTATAAGATCAAAAACTACTTCCCGAAATGTTCAGCATCTTTCCATACTTAGGCTATGTAAGTCAAATTGCAAGAACATATCTTGAATATTGCCACTCACGGAGTAAACTCTAAAGGTTGGGATAATCATCAAACATTAAGGCATAAATTGTCTTTATATTCAAACATTACGCTGTGGTTCTCACCACCCAATCCGAAATTAATTTAGGCATTATAAAACCAAACAAAAATTAATACTTAGGCATTATAAAGCCGATATCTTACACAAATTTAACACATAGCTTTTAATGCCCGACCAATATTTAAGGGACTCAATAATAAAACGACTGGACTCGAGTTTAACGTTCCTTTGTCGCTCGATTTTACATTTGCATTGCGTTGCGTACTGTTTATAGGTAAGTTCGGTGAAATTCGTCCGTTTAGCACTTTACCGATAATCAACAGTTGTAGAACGGTTGTCTTCTATGTAGTACTGTAACGTCTTTTCGTTGCTCTTTGAGAACTATTACCCAGGACAAGATGCAGTGACGTCACGATGTGAGAGGATGCACAATGCAATGATAATAAGCTTTGGTAAAATTCGAAATCTTTGGGTTACAAAAGTAAAAAAATGAATAACATAACATCACATTTTTTACACACATTTTGAATAAATAACCATTAAGAAATGAGTAAAATTTAGTGAGTAATTCAAATCTTTTGAGTAATGATACTCGTATCTGTGTATATGATGGTACATCCCATACATAACCCACTTTAAACTTAATACGTAAGTCGGGTGGTGTAGTTATTTATGTGAGTATAGGTAGCACGGACATGACGGAACTAATCATTTGCCCCATTGAAACCTATGATGGAAGATTCAAGTTCAGGGTCCTTTTTGTGCCAGAACGAGTACGAGTTGGGATGTTTCGTGAGGCTTTCCAAATAGGAATATCTTATATCTCTTGAATGGGGATAGCCTCAATAGGGGTCACCGGAGGTGTGGGGCATTTTTTTTTTTTAGGCCGAAGTGAATCACTCACCAAATCTCTCAATTTTTGGTATGGGTTTATGGTAAACTATTTCCCCATGAAACTTTTTCTGAAGCAGATCTCGTCAAGTTTGGATATGCATGGTCAAGACCTATCTATTATCTACTACTCCTGAAATTTGCAACTTCTCAGCTTCCTATCGCATGAAATAAAAATATATTTTTATTAGCCTTCTCTCTGAGGGTTCTCATTTTGGGCTGGCGCAGTAATACCTAATTAGTACTGTGCTACTTATACCAACAGAGTGAGTAAACAGGTACAAGAAAGAGAAATGAGAACAGAATATCGCTCTTGCCAGGTAGGCCTACAGTATAGTTTTTTAATATACAGTTTACAAAATGTATTTTAAGAAGATAGCCTACAACTAATTATTTCATTTGTAGAGTACAAAAATGAATCAAGATATGTATTTTAAATTTAAAAAGTCTGGATCTGTATTAACTTAACTTACTGATAATTGACCCCTCTAACACAGAGATACTTAAAAATATGTACGGAGAAACTACATTGAGCACCATATTGTGCCGTTGGGCATAAACCTGCTATCAGTATACGTTCTAAGGCGAGGCCTAACGCTTTTGATTTATGTGTAGACCTATTTCCATGAACGTTGTCTGCCTAACAGCGTAACGTATAACTTCAAACAGCCTAACGTAACTTCGAACAGGAAACTCCCGCGCCCTATCTGGAATTGATCCTAAAGTTTTTAAGACATTTAGTTTTTATCATTCATTTATATACTATACAAATGAAACAATTAGTTGTTCTTAGAATACACTTTGTGAACCCAATGTTAAATAAATATACTGTACCTGATTCAAGCAAGAACGATATTTCGTGCACATTGTGAGTGGATAGCTGCGCCGCATGTTACACGTGTTTATACTTATTCATATGCCGAGTACATTAACGCGATATGGAGTTTTAATTGCTCACTAAATTATAATTCTAAAAAGAAATATTCCCATGTTTTTTGTAAAATTTTATTTAAAAGAGCATACTCCTAGAGCCAATTTGGTAAAAAAATCATATTCCGTTCAGGAGAAATGGATTTTAAAGATTTCCCAATTGCCTTTAAAGTTTTTGTAAAGTATGATAAATTCGTCTTTGATGATGTCATACAGGCAATTCCAATGCAAATGTTTATGTGTTTCTTTGAACGTTAATTGGTTGTTTCTGTCTAATTAGAAACAACTTTTCGATTGTTATTGAATAAGAGTATATTTGGCAATGTATATAAATACCTAACTTTCATAATTTATTTTCCTAGCAGGTTTTACTAATGAAAAAGGATGATAGATTTTATTGAAATACATCAACTTTGTAGGAGAATGTGTTGCTGTGATGTTATACTGAGCTTTTTCCTATTCGTTTATGTCATTTGTTTGTTAAGCTTCAAATTTAAATATCTCCTAGTAGGAAGAACATATCAACATAATTTTTGTTCTAAATTGTTTCTAAATTTGTTCTCTTCCTTATGAAAGCTTACGAAAAAACTTGGGAATATTTCTTTAATCGACAAGGAACAATCATAGTTTATTTCGCGTAAGGTTTGTTTTACTTACAATGAGCTTTAAACTTAATGTACTACAATTCACATTTAGTTACTAAATTTGTAGTTCAATAAAAGAAACAAGAAATAAGAAACTTACAGGTGAGTAACACATTTAGTAAAAGATCTAAATGAATTTGATTTTCTTTTGTCAACAAACAAAGTTTTTATGCATGTGACTTTACCTACATTATTTTTGATTTAACCTGCAAATTCTATGTGCGATAGCTTGGGTAAATTCAACCGGCTGTCTATTTTAGAGAAAATCTAATAAAACATGCAATTGCATGAACTATATTTTGGTTTTTTGTCAAATTATATTGGAAATTACATATATTTACAATGATAATAATGATATTTTAAACAAAATACTAATATTTATAACAATTGCAATCTAAGCAATTTGTAGTGTATAAAATTGTTAAAATATATTAATAAAGAGAATTAAATTGTCTCATTTGTTTAAAAGTAACAATAAACCAGGCCCGCTGAATATGAGAGGGGGAGGGAGGGAGCCAGTTTTCCCGGGCCCATATGTAAGGAATTTGGGGGCCTATAAATTCCTGAGGGCCCGCTGAGGACCTTTTTGTTTGCTTTTCATAATTTGGGGGACCAACATTTCATGAGGACCTTTCTTTTTATTTTGCTTTTCAGAATTTTCGGACCCCCAAGTACGGCTTTTACTCAATTATTTTTTGCTCTTCACAAATTTGGGGACCCAAAATGTCACTGTGCCCCGGACACATACAATCCTCTCGGCGACCCTGCAATAGAGTACCAAAAACATTATTGGTGCTAGCCAAAATTCAATTCATTCACTACTTAATCCAACATGCTCATCGTATACAGATACCCTCCCATGTACCGCAATATGACATGACTTGCATGAAGTACTAAGTGGATTGGTGTCTAAAGAAACGAAACAAACGGGATCTGAAAGAGGAAGCAAATTACGTAAATCCCATGTGTTCTGACTCTTCACAAATGCTGATCTGCTGATTGTGATGATATGATTAAGCTAAGTGATGTTAGCTGGCAGCTTGAAATACCCTTCCCTACCCCATCCCTACCCACCGCTTTTTTCATATTTTCTGATACAATTGCCTCTGGCCCCAGCATTATGACACAAACTGCTGGAAATTTTAAAAATCTTATATAGCGTAACAATTTTTATTCCACTATGAATG
Source organism: Chiridota heheva (assembly GCA_020152595.1). NCBI lineage: Eukaryota > Metazoa > Echinodermata > Holothuroidea > Apodida > Chiridotidae > Chiridota > Chiridota heheva. The sequence goes on from JAIGNY010000879.1 coordinate 899,987, forward strand.
CTGTATTTCTGCAATAAAAGAAACATAAAATTATGAAATCATCTGAAATTTCTTCAAACCATAAAAGAAATGTTTGAAAAAAATAGGGTTCCACTGAGCACTTCGTACATATCCATGACAAATCATTGATTTCATTCATGCATATCTGTATTTCTGTGCAATCAATGTGGAACCATTTAGAACAGAGATCACAAGCCACCCAGTTCCCTTCCCATCCACAAAGTTATCTCTGCATGCTGCACATGTGTTTTCATTGTCGGATATATCTGCATCCTGTTTCTTTTTCTCTTTGTTCTTGTTCTTGTTCTCTTTCTCTTGTCTTTTTGCTTGACGTTCCTTCTGTCTTTCTGCCTTCAGCTTTTCTTCCTCCTTCTTTTTTCTTTTTATCTTCCAGGTATTTCCTAAAGAGATCACTTGACACTGCCTTTGGAAGGGGATCTCTTTCAGGCTTCTTCTTTTTGCTCATGAAATGAGGTGATCATGAAAAATGGGGCTGACATAAGTAGGTGCTAGCTTTTGAGCAGTTGGTGTGCGGGAACGAGACAAAGAAGAGTCTGTTTCCGAGGTTGAGGGACCTGCCGCTGGAGATGATGATGCTGTTGCTGTGGTTGAGGGGCCTGCCGCTGGAGATGATAATGCTGTTGCCGAGGTTGAGGGGCTTGCCGCCGGAGATAATAATAATAATAATAATAATACATTTTTATATAGCGCATTATACCAAATGGTCTCAATGCGCTTTACATAAACAAATATAACATGAGAAAACCTTAAGATACAAACAGATGATGCTGCTGTTGTTGAGGGACCTGCCACTAAAGATGGTGATGCTGTTGCCGAGGTTGAGGGGCTGCCGCCGGAGATGATGATGCTATTGCTGTGGATGATGGGCCTGCTACTGGGGATAATGATACTGTTGCCGAGGTTGAGGGGCTGCCGCTGGAGATGATGATGCTATTGCTGTGGATGAGGGGCCTGCTACTGGGGATAATGATACTGTTGCCGAGGTTGAGGGGCAGATACTGGATATGACGCTGCTATTGCTGAACATGATTTAGAAGACACTTTCAGATTTTTCCAGAATATAATGGCTCCTCAATATCGTACCCTTCTTTGAACCTTCTTTTTAACAGGCATCTGCTGGTGACTCATGGCTGATTCTCAAGCTCTGAGAGCTGCTTGGCCTGGTGATTCTGCCTCGACAGAAGCTGGGCCATTGCTCGGAGTCGATGAAGGTGGCATGCTGGATGGTCCGCTGCTTGGAGTTTGTTGGACGACATTGTACAAGTCAGCTTACTTGAGCTTTGCTTTGTCAATACTCTCTATCAAATGAAAAAAGCCCTGCTGCTGTGAACCCATTGATGGCGTTGATCTGCCACCGGCGTCAAGAATGCTTTAAACCACTAGCTTCAGCTGGGTCCTCGTTCTGCCATATCCGATGGCAGCCATATTCGTTGCCCATTTAGCGAGGGCCTCTTCTTCTGCCGGGGTTAAGATGGGGTTCATCCCCATACTGCAGCTCATCGGGGTCCGCCCTTTCAGTTTGTCAAACACCATTGTTTTGGGGATGTTGAAATTTGTTGTCGCCTGCCTCGCTGACATCTCCCCAGACTGTATGTCATCCTCCAAAGCCTCTTGGGAGTATCCTGATCTACTTTTTTGTCGAGGCATTATCTGTTGATAAGTTGCATCATGGCCTGTGGATGATGCCAATTGTTTGGTATTGGGGCTCAATGTATTAATCTTGAAATTACAATATTTGCACAACCACAAGAGTGTTTGTTTTCATGCTAAGCTTTGTTATGTTCTAACTTTTAATTACATTATAAAATTATCAGATTTAGAGTGAAATATTGGGAGAGGGGAGGGGGAACCGCTCCTTGCATCTATCTGGCGACGCTACTAGCAGATGGGGCAAATTTCTAGCGGTCCCACACACCAGGGGAATTTGGGCCCAAAATCAGGTGCGTGGCCAGGCTGGACCACGAGGGGGGGGGGGGGCTGTGCCCCGTGCAAACTACTGTGTCCCCCATGGAACACCTCCTCTTCCTATACCCTCTATGTTGTGCCATTCCTTGTGCCCATAGCTATTGGCAGGTCGTGCCCCTCCTTCATGCGCATGCCCAACTGAAAATCCTGGCTACGGTCCGGCTATACCGCTGAATGTTGGGGCCCGACACGTGACTTAATCTGTCCCGAAATAAAGCATTTGGGGAGGGTCGTCGAGAGTAATGCGTGGACCCGGGGCAAAGTCACAGTTTGGGGCCCAAAAAAATTCTGAAGAGGAAGAACAAAGGTCATCTGGTTTATCTGGCTGCATATTATGGTGAAGATAAATTCAGATATTATCAATGAAAATCTAAAAAATAAGGTGCTTAGCTGTATTAATGGGTCCCCACGTTGATTTCGTATGGTCCCCTAAACTCTGGGCCCGGGGAAAATTGCCTCCCTTGTCCCTCCCTCTCGGCGGGCTGGCATTTGGGACTAGGAATCTTTGTTTTTTGCCAGATATCTTAGCATTATCATACTATCTGGTCAACTATTCTTTTAAATAATCTTCCAAAACCTACAGCAAACATCAGTTAGAATGAAATCATAATAATTTTATGCTGACGCTAACTTTGGCTTATAGCCTTGTGTATATTGATATGCAATATATTGAAGTTTGGTACTCAGTTCAGAAAACATGACGGTCAATGGTATTAAAAGCTTAACTAACATACTAACGTAACATGTGTGTAATTTTTGTAACATATCGGCTTTATAATGCCTGAATGAACGTTAGTTCGGCTTTACAATGCATGCTTAAGTAATTTCAGAATGGGTGTTCTCACATGAGCACTGATGTGGTTATTGCGCCTTCTGTAAGTTTAAAGAAAAAGTATTCGTATGAATAGTGACAATTTTAGACAACAGATTGTCATAGATCTATTGTCGAGAACTTCAAGACTTCTACTTCATCGCATTACAGCAATATTGTGTCGAAAACAATCATTGGCGACCTATTACCAATAAGAGTACATCCAATCAAATTATATTTATTATTTGTTCTGATATTTCTAAGTTTTACCTTCAGATGCTTTCGAATGATTGTTCCGAAAATATGAGAAATGTATGTTATCTGTATATTTCTTTTTTAGGATAGAGGTCAATCATGAGAGCATTAACTTGTAATCATATATTTGGATGAATATTGATTGTTGCAACAAATTTCAGTTGTTACGGTGTTTTGTGGTTGGTGTTAATTGGTGTTAAATTAATGCATTGCACGTCAATAATGCACAGAGTTCAGAAAGAGGTCTTCTTGCCCTAATCTTTATAATTGCTTAACATCCTCGAGAAAGCAACAATATCAAAATCTCGAAATTGTAGTTTATACTTATGTCCATGGAAGAATTAGCGAACTCAGCTTTTCGTTGTATTTTGTTCAAAACCTATAAGCAGATTATTTTACGTAAATTATCCCAAAAAGATCTACATTCTTTTCAAAGCTACTGTTTTTCAATACTAGGAAGTCAGCATTCATCTGAGAATAATAACATAATTCACAGGTATAAACATTAAAGCTCTGTGCTTTTACGTGCCATCAACGATCAATTTACGGTTCCATGCACCGTTCTTCATTCCATACGCTTATCTCAGTGAGAATTCCAGTCAAGCTGAGGATCGGCAAGTAAATTATAAACGTATCATGAAATAAATCGCTCGGCTCTTAAGTTAATCCAGATCTTACTATAACATGCTTTGACGACAATATAAAAGCATCAACTTCACTTAGCAGTATGTTGTCTACCTGCTGTGGTGTAGCGGTTATCATACATGTCTACATACCACATTCAAGCCAGGGTTGGGTAGACACGTCAGTGCACCACAACTGCTTATCATAGGCCGTGGACATTGACTTGGTTGTCGATGTTATGTCTGTCCGTAGTCGTACCTATGTTCTCATCCGGTCGTATTAAGCGTTTCGTGATAGCATTGTTACTATCATAACCGAATACGCAGGCGACGACCCCGTCATTGTAATTGTGTATTCACTCGTCGTCGTCGTAGCAGTATGTTTATATAACATTCCAGGATTATGTCTTTTTTTTCAAGTGGGTCAAACACAAAGAATCCGTGTTGGGAATAATGGAAAACGTGAATGATTGTATGTCCTATATTCCATGTTATACAAACATGGTTAGGTTTGCAGTGACTGCTTAGTGTATTCCCTAGTTATCCACCATAAGCTTTGATTTTTAACACTATCTTCACTGAATTTGATTGGCCAATAACAAGGTTTTCTTTTCAACATTGTCATTCCTAAGTGTCGCTTGTTATTCCATTGAAAGAATTCGTGTCATTTCATTCCTGTATTTCTACCGCAAATTATAAGATGCGTTCAATTTCATCCACCAACTTTTCAATTTTTTCAGTTTGCTTAAAATGACAGATTATTCTGATAAGTGAAATGTCCATCAATTGAACTACTTATGACGATCTTTACATATGACAATCTTTGCAAATTGGTATCTTTGACGGACTAATAGAATTCTGCGAAGGTAAAACAGTCAATAATGTTAAAACAAAAACGGAGCTCATCATTGTGAGGTAGAACAAGATTAGGGTGACTTTGACATTTTAAGTGTACAAAGTCCTGTAACCAAATGGATATAGTCCTGCTTTAACCACGAATCAGAAATACATGAATAACGCGGTTTAATCTAACTAGGGTTGCTTCTTGTTTTGTAGATAAGTTATAAATGATTTAAGCATAAACTTTACACCAAGACTAAAAACAGATCAATTCTTAAATGTAAGTATAATTGATAGCGTGAGAGAATGTAGGTTGCTCCTGTTAGGTAAACAGGTTTCGATAATCTTTTGGTTTTTATGAGATTTTCAAGTTTCCATTCCTTTCTTGTTAGCTTGTTGCACGGACAGGAGCCAGTCTTTCCTCAGAAATAGCCAACTTTACAGATAAGAGAAAAACATTCAAGTGCCTCTTCTTGCTGTTTGGTGAACATATAAATGTAAGTAATGTTCAAAATTTATTTCTGTAAAATTGTGCACGTTCTATATTTAACAGGTCTTAGATATATGTTACTACATAAATCATGTAAAATAACATTTTCTAAAGGATGAATAAGCAAATGAATAATAAAAAGGGAAACAGAGCTTCTTTTAAACCAAGCTATTCTAGATTGATTGCAGGCGAAAAGTTTACTCTTTTCAAAATGACAATTTCTATTCCATAAATCATATAGCATATCACACACCATATCAGCTTTCACGAATACGACAGGTGAATTTTGTAAAACAGCAACTGATCAGCTCTTAAACAAATTTTGAGTGTAGACGAGAAGATTTCGTATGTCATAAATGTCTTGTTATAAATAGGAAACTATGGTAAATGTAATGTATACATGCAAACATCTGGACACAATCTTGTCGGTTTATTATAAAATGGGGCTATAGGTATTTCTCCGAGAAACCTTGGCTCATAGTAATCTAGCAATGTGTAATAAGTATGGATAGCATGGATAATAATTCATTCGAATTCCACATAGTGTGTTTTTTCTAAATGCCATTTATCGTCTTTAAAGTGGAAACAAATATATTTCAATTTGTGTGTTTGTATTTGTCGAAATACAATGGTGGAATATGCACTTATGCTGATAGACCAATTAGTAATCGTTTGGGAATAAAATGCGCGCCGCCACGATTTAGGTACGATACTGTAGATATCCTTTAAAAAGGGAATTTCCACCAATCAGTATACATGTGCCCGTTGCATTTCTTAATTTGATACGCGTCACTTTTACGCCTATGATCATTCACGTGTAATCTTTTTTATGAATGGTCAGAAATTCTTCTTAATTCGTCAATTTACGACTATTACAATGGCAAACGTCGAGTGCTATTTGTTCTATTGTAATAATAACAGTTGCCTGAATAGTACACTGCAATGCTAATCGACGAAGTAAATCGACGAATATAACATACTCAAAATTATAACGTGCTAAATTACACTTCCGAGAATTTACACAAATTTCCCTGGGTAATTGTGAGAAAATCATTCACAAAATGAACAAAGGTTAAAGCAAGTCGTCTGCTCAGATGATCTCAATCCAGGTAATATCTATTCGTTGAGAGAATATTTTAATATATGGCTGTCGGCAGTCAATAAGGATATTCCTATGAAACCATGTTGATATTTCATTCCGTTTATGGGCAGGTGCGTAACTTGACATCGAGCTCGGGGAGTGTGTGTGTAGAAAAGGAGGGGTGGGGGGTCGGTGTAAGTCTAATTTGCCCGACAAAAATTTGCATTTTCCCGACTTATTAAGAAAACATGTTCCTGTGTATATATACAATCCCACGTTGGGCAAATACCCCCCCTCTCCCCCTTCCCTCCCCCCTCTCCCCCTTCCCTACCAATGCGGTTGAACTGAAGTGTCAAACGTGGTACTGCGTAACACCGTGTGCCCGCTTACGGGCCTATAGGGCGAATCCTTGGTTGGGGTCCAGGGGGTGAAGCCCCCGGAAGCTCCGAAGATTTCTTGTTTTTGATGCTCCAAACGGCTAAAAATCAACACAAAGCTCGATAATTTGATTTAAGAAAGGAGGACAATTTCTATTCTAATGTTAAAGTCTACTCAGATAGTCATGCGGCTTACCATTTTTAAAGTGGTATAGGGGAAATTTATTCATCTCTGCAAATTGAGTAATTTCGGGCAAAATTGTGGAGCTCATGGCTCATTTCTTGATTTTTATGCCCCCGTTTAAATTCAACACAAATTTCCAAAATGTAAGTAATGAAAAGAAGACAATTTCATATTTGTTTATATCTATTCAAATAACTATTTGCAGAATTTCTCTGCAAATTGAGACGGAAAATTTTAGGAAATTTTTTGAGTTTATTGGCGAGGCCTTGGAAGCAGCGGCGTAGAAAAGTATTTGAAATTGGGGGTCTGATTTTATCATTTGCCTCAACAAGCTTTAGTACCAAAATGTATGAATCTCTTATCACGGTCCAAAAAATATTTGTAAAGGAGGGTGGAGGTAGGGGTTGTTAAGGTATTGGAAATATTGGTAAAATTTGGTACCATTTACCAAATATCAAAGTATATTTCACGAAAATGAAGGAAATCACACACATGACTTGACCTTCTCCTTTGAAATTTGTTTCAGCAAATTATAGCAACAAACTAAATGTAGCAAATAATAAGACCTTTTATCTTAATCAAAATAACTACTCAATCACGCAATAAGGAGTTCATCTATCGCTAATTTGATACTCAACACCAACTTCTACAACTACCCAGGACCAAATAGAGAACTAGTACAACAAAGCCATTGATAAAGGAAACTTGATCCTAATTGCTTGTGGTTTTCAGAATAAAGAAAATAAAGAGGAAAAGTCTGACCCGACCTGCTTATATATCAGATCGGGTATAACTGTTTCAAATTTTAAGGAGCACATCAAGTAATGCAAATATTGAAGAAAATTGAGGAAAATTGCACAAAATTTGAAGCAAATTTGACGAAATTGAAGGATATTTTATGAAAATTAAAGAAAAATGAAGAAAATTGCACTAAAATTGATGCAAAGTTTACGAAAATGAAGAAAATTCCACAAAAATTCCCGAAAATGAAAGAAGTTGCACCAATACTCTCTCACTTAATACAATTAACAGCAAATTTTCCAGCCAATCAAATATCAGCATTTGAGGGGACAAATTGTAATTTACAATAAAAACGACAGGTGTCTGTTATGAGGGAGGGGAGGGGTGGTTGGTAAGTTCGACCTCTAACCCAACATTTCACCCTTCCCCCAATAAAATAAAGAACAAATCTAGTTGTGTTTTCGGCGAGGATTTCTTATTTTTGTTTACAGAAAAAATATCTTGGAGCTAATGGTAAGACAATATCAGTCACATTATCTCCAGCCTCTATTCGACAACCAATCCTTTCATATTACAGCAGCTCGTTACTCATGAAATAATAATAATCAGCCTCTAAAGCTATTCAGACCGTTTTTAGAATAACAGTCGTCAATTTCAATTTCATATGTAAAATGGTAAATCATACTATAGTGTTGGAAATAACAAATTGAGCAAAAATAAGTTTTTTGACCAAACATTCAGCATTGCACGAAAACTCATTATGTTTATTTGCATTCAACAGCTATTGGGCATTGTAAACAGTTATATTTGGATCTAAAACCAAATAAATTTTGTGGGACGTTCGGAAATAAACTAACGCATGTGAGGTCAATTTGCAGAAAATTCTGACTTACTTGAACATTTCCTCATTCTATAATGGAATACCCCAAGCTTAAATAATTTTCACCACAGGTTTGTAATAGTTTTGAAAAATTTGAGGAAAAATACAAATTAATGAAATAGGAATCATAGATTTTGATAGTTTTTTTTTAATTACTATTTTTTAGATATGAGGAAAAAATGGTAAAAAAACAATATTTTCATAACGAGATGATATGATTCGGATATCTAGCTTAGTAGGGCATGACTAAGATATACTCTGATATCAGGATACAAGTGCACCTGTCATTATATATTTCCGCCCGACTAATATCGGTATCCGGCCAACAGAGGGAGGAGGAGAGGGAGGGTTTAAGAGAGCAAGTGGTGGGTGGGGAAATAATAGAGCAAAAACTATGATTTCATTCCCCAAAAATTCAAAAGTATTTTGTATTTTGCGAAGAAAGAAAAACATAAAAGATATTGATTTCCTACAATTTTGTTTCAATACTATGCAATTTTTTTGTCCGATGAAAATTGGAGCTGCCTGACGAAATTTTGTTTTGTAGGGGGTCTTACACTCTATCCACACCCCTTTAAGTTATGCCCTTGTGTTATGGGTTGTTACATTTCAAAAATATTCACAGTGTGTTGACATTGCTGTATAAAATGTGATGTCGTACTTTTTGATTCAAGACAATTATGTTTGTATTTCTATGAAGCAAACATTATTTTCTCTCAATACGAATACATGAATAGATTGGCAAAGCACGTTCATGTAAAGGGAATTTTATACACCAATTCCAATAATTATACAAAACCTGTATCAATAATTTAGAAAGAGACAATTAATTTTCAAAGAAAAAATAGCCCCAAAACAGAATAAGATATCACCGATTCGTGTCTGCAATTGTCGTCTTAAAAACATATATTCGTTTAATAAGTACTTGATTATCTCAGTACTACTCGAGCGATTTTACTGACGGGTGTACTACTTCTATCCTTTTAATCAAATAAATAACGCCAAACAAACACAGATTTCCAAGAATCAACCTTGTATTAAAAAACAGCAAGGAAAAGGACATGTAAATCTATAAATGAGTAGTAAACATGAGGTAAATTAACATCACACGAGATTGATTGATCATGTGATTAATGATTATTTGCGATTTTGGGGCACATGGTTTTTTACCATAACGGGGTAATGAATACCCAGTATAGTTTTAAGCATATGTTACTGGTAGACCCATAATTTCCACGGGACGTGGGCATGTTATAACCACTTTCAAATGGAAGTTTTATAATACAATAAATTGTGTTACGGACCAATACTAGAAAAGTAACAGACGAATTCCAAAAGATAAAATGAAGATCAGTAGATTTGAAATTGATTCTTGTGTATTCAAAATTTCAAAAGTTTCTTCCTACAAATGTGTACAATAATCTTAAACCTAGTCTTTCTGACCTCGTTGGGCGACGTTTGGTATTTAGGTAAAGACCAGTATATTCCAGGATAGTGAAGAACTCCTACGGACACAAAGTTTTGTGTCCGTAGGATTTATGAGGTCCTTGAAAGATTTTATAACCTAGATCTAGATCCACTTTAGCAAATAAATGATATAATTTCTGCCGACAGTTTAATGCAAAACAGATATCTGAGTATAATCCTTAAGCAGAAGTCAACGATAATTCAAGTTGACTATGATAATCCACACACTGAAGGCAGTTAAGTAATTCTCGATGTAAGAGCACAAACAATTTCGCCGATTGTCTTAAAACAGCGACTTATATAGACTTCCAGCGAGTTATATTTTTAGAAATAGGCGTAGCCAGCGCATCGACGTCATTAATGTTATATTAAGAAATATTGCCACAATTTTCCAATTCTAGAAGATTGCGTCAGTATCAGTCAATCTATGAGATCATCCTGGAATTTTCTGGAACTGCGCCACGTAAATATTAAATGTAATTTTTCTTGCACAATAATAGACGCTGTCGGAAAGTGCGCCCAAATTCTGAGAAAAGATCGCGTGTAACAATTGTTTTTGAAATGTTTTGTGTTGCGTTGCGTTTTATAAAAGTGTGCACCTTTACGTGTTTGATTTTGAGATGGGATTCTTAAAAAATGAAACTTTTTGTGTCTCAAACTTCATTTGCGCACATTCTCCCTCCATTCAGAAGATGAAATATAGGGCCCTATTTATTGAATGTAACATCTGCTTGTTTACTTCGTTATTTCAATCGCTAAGGAGCCCCAACTGTACCTGAGTCTATTTTGGTGGAACCACAATAACCATTGAAAACATAACCACAGGGGTTGCAAATTGGCGAAAATCAAACCTTTGACAGTAACGAAAACGGTAAAAATTGGATTGGCTACCTTTAATTGCTCTTGAGAATTTGTCAAGATATAAGAACCCCCAAATGTTAATTTGCCCCGGGGCCTTGCGGTTCTCTCGGTGGCCCTGAGAATGTGCACCCTCTAAAAACATCTTAAAGGAATATTCCCATGTTTTTTTTGTGTAAAATTGTATTTGAAAGAGCATACTTTTAGAGCCAATCTGCTACACAAATCAGGTTGATATCATATTCCGTTCAGGAGATATGGATTTTAAAGATTTCCCAATTGCATTTTAAAGTTTTTGTAAGTATGATGAACTCGTGTTTAACGATGTCATAGAGACAATTCCATTGCAAATGTGTATTCATTTCTTTGAACTTTAATTGGTTGTTTCTGTATGATTATAAACAATTTTCCAAAAGTATTTGAAGTAGGGTGTTTTTGGCAGTGTATATAAATACCTAACTTTCATGAATTTATTTTCCTAGCAGGTTTTACTATTAAAAAAAGAATGATAGATTCTAATGAAATACATACATTTTGTGGGAGAATGTGTTGCTGTGATGTTTTACTGAGCCTTTTCTTATTTGTTCATTGCCATTTTTTGTTAACCTTTAAATTTGAATATCTCCTGGTAGGAATAACATATCAACATGATTGTTGTACTAAATTGTTTCTAATTTGTTCTTTTTCTTATGAAAGGTTACAAAAAAGCATGCACTCCAAAAAAAAAAGAATGATCAGATTTGACCATTACATGGTCAGCTGTGAACTGAACCAATGTTGGTCAAAATCAAACGACCATAACGTGGTCAAAATTACCCATAATATAATAATTATGGGCAAATTTGACCGTATTTTGGTAATTTTTTTTGTTCAATTTGACCAATGTTGGTTAGGTGCAGAGTTGACCATGTTGTGGTCAAAATTTGACCATTCCTTTATTAGAGTGTGGGAATATTCCTTTAAGTAATTTCTATTCATTCAATAACTCCTATTTTATAACTGGATCTCCCACGTGATCGTTTGTAATGATTTCATGGGTTTCATGGAGTAAAGGGGGCGTAGGATCTAATTTTTGAGTTGGATATATGACTAAAACCGATCGAGAAAAATCTGTACGATAAGAATGAAATATGCATTTATAACAGTACTTCTTTAATACAGTATCAAACATCAAAAAAAAAAAAAGAAGATATTTTGATCATTATTGCCAAATGATATCGGGATAGTGTATTTCAATCAATATTTTGACAAAGTTGAACCTAAGTACTGTATGAACAAACACATTAAAAAGAATATTGAAGGTCAAAGGTCATGGGTCAAAGGTAGATTTTGAGTATTCATTATTTCCAAATGATATCAGTGGTGTATTTCAATCAATGTTTCGAAAAGGTTGAACCCGGTGTATCAACAAATACATTCCTTTGTATAGGAGCTTATAGTTCTGTTTATGTGTGGAAGACGAAAGTCTTTCTCGGTTGATTTCTATTTTTCACCGCTCGATATCACCAAAGATAATAACTTGCATTGCACAAAAATTGGTTTCGCTCTCTTTCTATCTTGAATACTTCATGATGCAGCTGTAGGTTTCTCAATGAGCGCAGAATTATATAGAAGAGGAAACGACAGGCAAATCAAAGCGGATGTAATATGTTTTTGTGAAGACGGCAGGTGGTGTTTAAGGTTTCAATTACTATACAACAACCCTTCAAAGTTGTCTCATTTTATACTGTAATGCTCTATCGAACGCAACACAGAAACAGCATAATTTCAATACCAATTATCGTCTCTAATGTGGAGGTAAATAGTTTTCAGTTCGTGCGCTTTGATTGGTCGAATTACAATGAATGACCCGATGTGCACTTATATTGATAGGTCAATCAGTAAACGTTGTTTTGTTCTTTTTAATAAATAAGGAAAGCCCCATGTTCGATATACTGGATGAAATATACTTTACCAGATGAAACATATTTTACTTTATATTTCACCAAAGGTATAAAGATGAATCAAATCTTTACTATTACCAAAGAGCTTCCACACATCTTTTCATTCCCTTTGTTGATGCATCCTTAATTTGAAGGTCACTGATGTAGAAGAATTCCCCTATGGCTCTGCTTACTATTACTGCTATATGTTATTGATTGTTCATGTTGTCTAAATGCTGATTCTACTGACCCTACTTTCTGAAACGTGTAGCGAGCATGCCCCACAACAAAAATTACAAGATATTATACATCTTAAAGCAAGATATACATAGCGGTACAGACGGTTGCGGTACACATGTATATGCTCAAGGGATTACTTATTCATTAATAATGCGACTAATTTGTTTAGGTATTTCAAATCTAGGGGCTAAGCTCCGGCTGCTGCGCTGTTTTCGCCGCGTGCAGCCCCTGGGCAGGAATTATTTGCTAGTGTATCGTCCCAGGAACAAGGTTCAATCCAAAAATTGAGCCCCTGGTTAAGGATATAATTCTTCACTCAAAACACATGTAAAACCAGAATCCTTCCCTTAAGATTCATCCAGTATATATGTTGTACTGCAAAAATGCATCAATGCAAATTACATTGGAAAGACTCAAACTAAATTTCGCTACCGATATAATAACCATCTCTCATCAACCAGGAATAACATACTGAGCCTTCCTATTGCTAAACACTTTAACACAGACACACACCATCACAACATCATTGACTAACGTTTCTGCATTTTGGCAGGTGGTTTTAAGTCCGATAAAAACAGAAAAACCGCTGAACTTATGTGGCCTACATCTTTAAATACCGACTATAACAAAGGGTCTAAACAAAGATCTAGCATCTTCAAGTCTGTTTAGCTAATTTAAAACTACGTAATAATTGCTCTCCTCTGCGCGCATTGTGTTTGGTATGTAAAAAGGCTTAAAGTAAAGAATTATGAAGTATTTGCACTTCCATCGGCACTTTGATAATTTACGTTCTACTGGTATATCTTGGGACATATGTTTATCATATAGCGTATGAAGTTCGAGTCACTTGCGAAGAAGTTGATCCAATCGAAGTGTGTGGCTTTTCCTTTTGCTTCACGAATTCAAAGGTTCGCCATTCTTCCAATAGTTGTACTCATAATTGGAGCATCTTCTGCTACGATCGAACATTGCTAGCCTATAGGTAGCACGAAACTAATACGGTATCACTCTGCCATCCCAAAATGAGAACCCTCAGAGAAAAGGCTATTAAAAATATTTTCGAGAGATTCCATGTCATGGGACAGGATGCTGAGATATTGAAAATTGTAGGAATGCTAGAGAAAGCATAGGTCTTAACTATGCATATCCAAACTTGACGAGATTTGTTTCAGTAAAAGTTTCATGGAGAACTATTTTACTATGGACCCATACCCAAATTTGAGTGATTTGGTGAGGGTGTATAACACCTCTTCACTTCAGCCCCCCAAAAAGGCTAAAACCTCTGGTGACCTTCTATTGAAAGTACCCGCATTTGAGATATTAGATAGTACTATTTGGAAAACATCACAAAAGTTCCCAAATCTATAACATTCTGGTCCAAAAAGGACCCGAATTTGACTCTTTCATCAAAGGCTTCAATGGAACAAATAATTAGTTCCGTGCTACCTATATTATGTAGCCGAGTGTAATCACATGACTGGTCACATGACTGCCATATTTTTCACCCCGTCGTCAAATCTAAAGCGCAAAACAAACAGGACGGGGAAGTCAGTGCGACGACGTACACTGTCGGGTAACCTCCCCGTCGCACTACTCCGCGGTTACAGGTTAACGTCGTGAAATCTAAAGCTCCCTAATATTTCATCACCCACATATACATATCTATGGGGAAGAGATATTGTAATCACTTTGCTGTATAGGCAAATAACTGCCTATACCTCATACACTATATGACCACCTCCTTGAATTAGGGGGCTGGTTGGGCCTACCTGGGATCTCATATGATGACCTCATATTTAGGGTTAGGGTCATATGTTTTTAAAACGGGACAAAATTTGTTGATTTTTGCGTCTGTCCGTGTGTGTGTTGGGGAGGAGGGAGAGGGAGGGGTGGGGAGGGGGGGGGGGTATGGTGTGTGCATGTGTGTGTATGCAACAATTCATTTTGTGTCGCTTATAACTCAAAAACTGTAATACACACATGAAACAAAATTGGTGAACGGGTACCCCTGGCCAGGAACTTTTGTCTGCAAGATTTTGGGTACAAAGGTCACAGGTCAAACAAAACAAGTTTTCGGTGATGGCTATACCTTTTGAAGAAATTACGTGGTATCTTTACAAATTGCACTTAACATTCTAACAAAAAATTATAATAATTGGAGGTCAAAAGGTCAAGTTCGTGGGTCAGAGGTCATTTTTTGTGTGTGCAAATTTTGCGTCATTTTAAACTAAAAAAGTACAAGACCTATACTAACCCTATGATGTATCATGATATTTCGGTACACGAATTTGTGTCCCGCAGACTCTGGGGTCAAAGTTCAAATATCACAAAGCTATTGACCACATTTTACCATTTCCCCCTATAGTTATGGAACAGTAAGTGTGATACAAGCATTAATGGTGTCATACTGTAGGGTACGATAAATGTTAACAATTTGAGAAGTTGTTTTAGTGATTGTAGTCAAGGGTCAGAGGTTAAATATGTGATTTTAGGGGGTAATTTGTACATTTTTTGTGCCAGTCTTAATTCTGAAAGTGCAAGACCTATACCAATTCTATATTTGTATCATGATACTGTGGTACGTGAACTTGTGTCTCGTAAACTTTGGGGTCAAAAGTTCAAAGGTCCAAGGTCACACAACTAGTGACCTTTTTTACCCATTCCCCATAGGTTTGGAATGGTTAGAGTGATCTAAGTGTGGGTGGTGTCATAGTAAGGTAAGTAAAATAAATAGAAAAACCCGATGTTGCTTTGGTGATTAGGGTCAAAGATTAAAAGTGAAATATGCGATTTTAGGGGGGGCAACAGTGGTAATTTGTACAATTTAGCACCACTTTAAACTCCAATAGGGCATGATCTGTACCAACTCTATGTTGCACCATGATACCATGGTACTTGAACTTGTGTCTGTAAATCTGGGGTCAAATGACACAAAATTAGTGACCGCCTTAAGTCATTTTCCTCCATATTTTTTGGAATGGTAATCTATGGAATTTTTTAACTTGAAATGTGGCAAGACCTATACCAATCTTACGTTGAACGATGATACCTTGGCACATGAACTTGTGCCCGTAGGTTTTGGGGTCATAAGGTCAAAAGTCGCAGAGCTATAGTGATCCTGTTAGCTACCCCCTCCCCCCAGGCTTTGGGGTCACAAGGTCAAAAGTCGCAGAGCTATAGTGATCCTCTTAGCTACCCCCTTCCCCCCCTCCCCACTATGCTGTATGCTTAAAGTGATGGGATCAGCAACTTAATGGATTGCTTTCTTGTTTAAGTTTTAACTTAACAGTTGTGTGTTGAATGTCTACACTAAAGAAGGGCTAGGAAGCCCAAAAATGGTGTGATTTAATCAACCTTTGTTGACGGAACTCGACATACCTTGTCTTTTATTTTCTCTTGCATATTTGCACGTAAACACGCGGTGTATTTTGTAGCTATGCTGTATGGACCCTTTTTATATGATGTCGTTGCTCTCCGCGTGAGACGCCAACACAAAAAACTGTTATAAAAACTTGCTCGAGTTCGTCCGGATATCCTCTTTCTCTTAAGTGTAAATCGTTTTGCTTCGCGTCGTCTAAGTAATCCTATTCTACACAAAGGAGCACACAACCGGCGTTCCCAAACTCTGCTTGACTGCACATCCAATAAGCTCAGGAACCAGCATTGCATCAAGCTTATGCCAAACAAAAGCTTTTAACGCGAAGCTCTTTCTAATGCTATTTTCGGCTCTGTTTTGGAAGAAACTTTGAAATATCTGGACCAACTATTAGTAATAGAAACACAAATTTCCATTAAAAACAAGCGAGTTAAAATCGACAAGTTGGTCGAGGAGTCAGTCATTGATTCTATTAGCACTAGAACAGTGTCATTTGCTGCCAGACAGTTCTTCTTCAGACGTTGCTGCCAAAGAGGGCGACACGGTCTGTAATATCTCTAAGCGTACAATTTTCCCGAGGAAACCGAATTACTAAATTGTGGACTCTCATTTTGTCCCACTAAGAGACTTAATGAAATTGAACTTTACTAAGACAACAATAAATACACGAGACCGTCTCCGCATAGCAGAGTATTTTCAATCACGTGATACAAATGTTGACAGAGAACACATGCCGACAGCGTTCAACAGTTCAAGAAAAGTTCTTCTTATGTGGGAGAAACGCCACCCTCAACGCCCATATTAAGAACATTGAAAAACAACTTGACGAATATCTTATTTCGCTAAAGAACGAAAAAAGGAAATTACGTGGTAAATAACCAAAGGACAGCATACTGCTTTGCAATCTCTTCGAAACGAATAAGACGTCATTATCAATTTCAAACCTGCTGATTAGGGTGGGTCGCCAGTTCTATTTTGAACAGAGAGAAATATGTAGAGGAAGTTCACACACAACTCCATAATACTAAGTTTTACCAACCTCTTGATAATGATCCCACAAAGCTTTTTTAACGAGTACCTGCTGCTCGAACTTCATCTCGAAACTAGAGACAAGGTGCAGGATTTAATACCACATAATCCTGTTGTAGGCCGGTTTGATCTGTATATGCTCTACCGAAGATACATACCCTTGAATCTCTTGTGCGTTCTTTAGCATCTTCGGTCGGCAACAATGACCCCATCTCAACTTGGACTTAATCCACCTCGACAATTAATTGTTTCCGGAAGAGGTACTTTGATGGAGTTTATTTTGGCCTACGTGGATAGACAGCTTCAGCCCCTCTTTTGCTCGACACCGAGTGACATTCAGGATACAACTAATTTTTGTACGGAAATTGGAGCCGATATTTATTAGAGGAATGTTTATTGGTCATTTTAGATGCTAAAAAGTTTCGAAAGATTCGAAAAAGGTTTCCATGATATTCGTCAGCGAAAACACGCAATCAGTTGATACAAATTTAATTGGTAAATTTAAGAGCAATGTATTTGTTTCAAATTACTAAACAATTGTAACTATTTTAAAACAAATTAAAGTGTAGTTGTTACTTGACCTTTAATTGTCCCCTGAATGAAAATACCAAGCATGTCATTCATGCATATTGATACATCTGTTTTATTTATTTGAATGAGTGTAACAACAATCTTCAGCTCTTAAATGTATGGATTCGGGAAGTAGAAATAACACTTCACACTAGGACTCTATCCATCAAATGTCGGTGGACAATCGGAAATCTTTTTAAAGTGTGTGTCGTGCCTTGTTTCGAATGGCATCAAAAGACTTGAGTCTTGCTATAATATTCTTCAAAGTTTGCAATGATATGAGATGTCAGACAGTCAAACATTAGCCTGGAAAACTGGGAAGAAAGCTTCTAGTCAACAATTCTATATTTATATATATATATATATATATATATATATATATATATATATATATATATATATATATATATATATATATATATATATATATATATATATATATATATATATATATATATATATATATATATATATATATATATATATATATATATATATATATATATATATATATATATATATATATATATATATATATATATGTATATATATATATATATATATATATATATATATATGTATATATATATATATATATATATATATATATATATATATATATATATATATATATATATATATATATATATATATATATATATATATATATATATATATATATATATATATATATATATATATATATATATATATATATATATATATATATATATATATATATGATATATATATATATATATATAATATATATCATCAGACAGACAGACAGAGAGAGAGGGAGGGAGAGTGAGGGAGGGAGGGAGGGAGGGATGGATGGATGGATGGGTGGGTGGATGGATGGGTAGATAGATAGTAACTCTGATTGTTTTTATGATATTTTTGTTTATTCTTAGTCACGAGAAGAGTAATATATGAATATGAGAAGTAACGTTCTACCAACATCGGTATTTGTTTTAGTACAATACAATACAATACAATTTATTACAGGGCTCTAGGCCATCTGGCCTTTGTCACAAACATAAACGATACATTAAATGGTTCATGATTGAGGTTCTTACAACAAACAATAATCAAAGAGAAAGAGACAAACGTCTTGCTTCCATTGCGTGTAAAATAAAGTGTGATAACTGCAAAAATAAGTATATAGAAGTAGCTGCTAATAAAATATTACATTTTGTTCTAGTTGCAGTCTGAAAGAAATATTTTGGGATGAATTTACAGCGGATTATAGAAAGGGATGGACAAATTAGGAGAAAATGATATTCATCTCCAACTTCTTTCAAATTGTTAACCTGACAAAACCTCTGTTCATAGGTTATATTACAATAACGGCCTTCGTTGACTTCAATTTCAAGGCAAGCACATCTGATTTTGGAGACCAACTTTTTACACTTAAAATTATCATTGAATAATAGGTATGGCTCTGCATAGCTTTCTATTTTAAATTGTGCATAACAACGCAAAGAACTTCTAGATTTAATATCACTCAACCAGTTCTATCTATATAATGTATGATAGTTTGATATGTGACTTTTGAATGTGTTAAACTATGACATATGTTAGTTTTAGGTCCACACCTAAGGGTCTATGGACAATTTATATACTGACTAAAAGAACAGTATAATCTGAGCAGATCAGTCGTTTGATTTTGGAGAAAGTATTTTCTCCGAAAGTTAGTTTTTATGTTATAGCTGATCAAAATTTCTAAATAATGCACAATTTGTGGTTAATGACTAGGCGAACAGCTAGAAATTTGTGGTTTATGACTGGGCGAACAGCTAGAAATCTGTGTGTGACTGGGCAAACAGCTAGAAATCTGTGTGTGACTGGGCGAACAGCTAGAAATCTGTGTGTGACTGGGCGAACAGCTAGAAATCTGTGTGTGACTGGGCGAACAGCTAGAAATATGTATGTGACTGGGCGAACAGCTAGAAATATGTGTGTGACTGGGCAAACAGCTAGAAATCTGTGTGTGACTGGGCGAACAGCTAGAAATCTGTGTGTGACTGGGCGAACAGCTAGAAATCTGTGTGTGACTGGGCGAACAGCTAGAAATATGTGTGTGACTGGGCGAACAGCTAGAAATATGTGTGTGACTGGGCGAACAGCTAGAAATCTGTGTGTGACTGGGCAAACAGCTAGAAATCTGTGTGTGACTGGGCAAACAGCTAGAAATCTGTGTGTGACTGGGCGAACAGCTAGAAATCTGTGTGTGACTGGGCAAACAGCTAGAAATCTGTGTGTGACTGGGCAAACAGCTAGAAATCTGTGTGTGACTGGGCGAACAGCTAGAAATATGTGTGTGACTGGGCAAACAGCTAGAAATCTGTGTATGACTGGGCAAACAGCTAGAAATCTGTGGTTTATGACTGGGCAAACAGCTAGAAATCTGTGTGTGACTGGGCAAACAGCTAGAAATCTGTGGTTTATGACTGGGCGAACAGCTAGAAATCTGTGTGTGACTGGGCGAACAGCTAGAAATCTGTGTGTGACTGGGCGAACAGCTAGAAATCTGTGTGTGACTGGGCGAACAGCTAGAAATCTGTGTGTGACTGGGCGAACAGCTAGAAATCTGTGTGTGACTGGGCGAACAGCTAGAAATCTGTGTGTGACTGGGCGGATAGCTAGAAATCTGTGTGTGATTCTTTCAATTTCTTCCTTAAAATTTTAGTCACTGAAAATCATGAAAAATTTCATTCCCAACTAGAATTTTATTGGGGGTATGGTAAAGACTCAAAAACTGTTGTTCATATTTTGCTGAACTATTTCAAAAAAATCGAATGAAACGTATAAACCGAGTGGATTGTAACATTTGCCGTCTTTTACCGGAGGAATGATTTGGAAATGCTTAAATGCTCATAGAATTGCCTCTCGTATAATAATCACCCTTAAATGGTAAATTGCGTGTTTTTTCTGCATAACAGTTCCCCAAAATTTAAACTACATCACTAAATGATGTCTGTAGCTTCGTTGTTTATATCGGTACATAGTTCCTCGAAATTCTCAGCCGTTGTAGATATGTTGTGAATTAGGAGCCTGCTCAGGATACTGTTGGACAGATATAAATGACTTATATGGCACTTAGAATAAGCTTTTTCTCCTTCAGTTAAATATAATTCAAGGAAAAAAAAAGATGAAGCAAATCTTCCTTTTAGTTCAGTTCATTGAATTGTAACATTTTAGTGCTTACTGTAGATTTGAAATATTTCTTTCCCTCTTGAGACCAACGAATTATTGTAATGCTGCCAGTTTGCAATAGAATAATGTTTCTCGTTTGTAAAAAGTGTGTTTTTATACAAAATCTGAAAATGTTCGACCTAGAGCGCTATGAATAATAATTGCCTTTAACTAAAATGGAGCGAGGTTACATATTGTGAAACTCCAGATCTGTGTCATGATTATCACTTCAATATAATGGTGTTTTCAATTCTGAAGGGATTACTCAGCAGCTCAGAGCTCCAAGCTAATGTTGTTTGGCATAGAAATAATGATTGCCGATAACGCACAACTCCATTATGACAACGCGATAAACCGTATTGTCATTTTTATAGAAGGTTATTAACTTGATTAACTTTTAAATTAGATCATTGGATTTTTGTTTACTGAAAAGGTGACCTTTAAATTCAGACTGATATCAGATAAACAGCTATTCACCCCTAAAATGATTAGGGAATACTAAGTATCGCTTACTTGTCTATATTCACGATTTTCTTTAATAAGAGCAGGGAAGTGACATTTCCTGATCTAAGAGCTAAGATCTGTTTCTATTTAACAATTGAGAGTCATAAATGTTGAGCAACAATTCGATGTTTTCTCAGCAAGTACGAAGTAACATAAACTCATATATATGTCCTTTGTTGCTCATTTAACAGATTGAGAAAGATGACTTTTGAAAATTCAGATTCAAATCACTACAACTCTCAAAATGGAAACTGCAGACAGGAAGCGACATACACATTTAACAAGGATGACCCGGAAGTACTGGTTACTTTTCCCGGAAATGCAAGTAATTGTTGTGGGAAAAGAGTAACCCTCCTGGAGAAGAGGTTATTTCATCTCTTGGGAATGATGGCCTCTGCTATAGCTGTCCTTGTGGTTGTTGTTCTGTTGCAGATGAACAAAGGTAAGTTAAAGTTTTTTTTCTCGTTCTGCTGCATCTACTCATGCTTCGTATATTTCTACCGTTTGTTTCAATCTATATGTTTGCGTGCACATTTTGCAAATCATAACATTTATATCCTTCTTCTTAGAGGTACGTTGACATGTAGAAGCAACATTAGCTAAATTGCTTTAATTTGTTCAAATTTCAAAATTGGTTTTGCATATTACCATTTAACAGCGTTTTCAAATCTCAGGCATTAATTTGTTTTTGATTCTTTGCCATGCCGTCAATATAATTTTAACAGGAATAGACTTTTCTACCATTTTCTTTGACTAAGATATAAGAAATCAATTTAAAGATACAGAGTTTTAAAGATACAGAGATACAGAGCTGTCCGCCATTTTATACATCACAAATTTTAGGAATACAAAATTGATCAAACTTTGTTTAGCCGTAACTCAAAAACTAAGAGTGCTATTTTCAAAATTATAAACTGATTTGCTTAGATTATGATACTCTGTCAACCAATACATGGTACATGTTCATGCATAGACCTTTAAGATGCATGTATAGAAGAAGTTTCTTATTTATCATTGCGCTGATGTCATCTGTTCTGACGACATGCAGAATATTTCTTAGCATCTCTTTGACACTCTCTGAAAACAGCGTTAAAAGGTATTTGCATAATAACTGGAGCAAAGGAAGTTATTAATGGTCTTCCTTTGCGTAAGGTATGTCGTTTACAAAAAAAACATATTAATCATATAAGGCTTTGCTTTTCAAATAGATGAAAAAGAACAACCGAATAAGCACGAATGGATCATTGTTCTAATCAATGTTTTTTTTTCTTCTGGCAAATATGATACCGTGAAAATCGTTATTACATATTTCGAAGGTATTGATATGATTACATGACATCTGGTTTAATGATGATCCTCTCCTTTGGGCAAATGTCCTACAAAGATGTATTGATATAAATCTCCAAATTTTGAAAACATAATTAGAACTTACATCTATAAACAGACTTTGCTTATATAGTTCCATTAAAACCTCCAAAGCATTTGAATTTTGATGTAAAAATTAAACAATGACTGCTGAAAAATTAATTATTTTAGTGTGATTGTCTTATTTTTTGTTCCACACTTTTTCTCGTGAAGCAGCTCAGTTGCCATTTGCGACACTAAGTCTTTCTGTTACTTTAAATCTTCGTTATTATATCTTCCTCAGGGTAATGGTTTTAAATTTATATCTGATATAAAACGGCTATGTAGAAGACTACAAGTACCAAGAGAGTTGATTTTCGTAGCAGCTCATTCAATTGATACAATTTAATTGAAATTCAGTTAATGGATGGATTCAATTATGGACAGTATAAGACTTTTGTTTGATAGTAGGCTACACACTATTTCTGATGTAAAATCAATTGGTATTTTGTTCGAAATTGATGTGATGTTCACTTATGATGCTAAACATACTTCCAGAATAAAATGAACTGAGCACTGGTCTGTTTTTACATTCACCAGAAATTGAATTTAAATTATACGGAGGAAGTAGAACAATTATTCCTTGAAGTGGCTAACATGGTACTTCATTATGAAATGAGAATGATTGGTTTGTGGAGAACGAGGTCAAGAGCTCGTCGAGGCAGACGTTCAATAGTTGTTTTTCTCCATTGTCGTTGTTAATTGGAAAATTTGTATTAAATGAATATTCCCCTGAATGTTCATTTCCATCTATATAATAGAGGACTACTAAGGATACAAATTGGTGTAGAAATCATGTGGGTATCTCATTCCGTTTTAAAGTTATTGCATTTCAAAGAATTTACTTACAGTTTGATATCGTCATAAACAGTCCGGTTCGTACCCCCGATCGAGAGAACAGTTTAGTTCTCCTCATCGGGAGATCATTTACAAAAGTATCCCACAATGCATCTATCCAAATTCAAATTTTGTATAGGAATTACATTAAAATCAGACACATTAGAAGCGCGGGGAGCTCGACCACTGTGAAGGGTTCAAATTTTTCTTTACGATTTGAAATAATGGCATTTAAATTATCTTTTCACCGTGCGCTTTTAAAATTCACCGTGCGCTTTTCGAGAAATTAGAAGAAAAGTGATGAAATCTTATTATGTGTTACCGTTAGGCAGTCGCGCTTTCACAAGGTTTTCTGAAATTATAGGAAATAACTTGGGGATCTGTGAAAATTATTTAGCAATAACTGCGTGATAGAAACGAAGTTGTTTTACTTTCGCGAAATTAAACATGAACAAAACAAACTTTGTTACGAACCTTCAATGAAACCACTCAAAAGCGTCTGTGACTGAAACTTCACAATAAAAATGACGGCTTCCATATATCACCGTAAGCTCAGTGCGCATGCTCGAGTCTCCCGATCGGGGGACGTATTGAGTCCCCCGATCGGCGGTACGAACCGAAGTGATAAAGGCAGATGCAAGACAATTTTTTTAATTTCTTTGAACATTATTGCCTCTAAATCATTGGAACAGTTTTTGTTTAATTATTTCGATTGGGTATAGCATGCACTTTACAAGAGCATGCTTACGCATATGTTCATGTACTTTATAAGAATTTTGTTTTTGTTTTATAACAATAGACAAGGTTACTTTTTAACACATTGATGCAATCTTTAAAGTGCAATAGCTCGAAAAAACATATCAGCATGGCTTTTACTAGTTTGTTTTTTAATAGTTCTATATCATAACAAAAAATGGATATTTACGGGAATATTCATTTAAGGATATGAAATATATACAACGCTTAACAGGCAAATTTAACAATTTCTCAAAGCATTAGTTGTTGGATCGGAAGAGTTTTTATTTGAGCAATGTCCATACCGTTGTGATTAAATTGATGCATAATGTTAAATTATTGTATAACCATATGCACTACATCATATAATCACATGATAATCACCACATCAACATAATATTTTGAGTAATCTTTTTTTGTCTGAAATCACATCTTGTCTGAAATCGCATCTTGTCTGAAATTACATCTTGTTTGAAAATACATCTTGTCTGAAATCACATCTTGTCTGAAATCACATCTTGTCTGAAATCACATCTTGTCTGAAATCACATCTTGTCTGAAATCACATCTTGTATGACATCGCACCATCGTTTAATGTACTCTATAGCTACTATGACATGTTAACGATGATACGATGGCGCTTTTACTACCACAAGAAGTATTTGTTTGGAGAAAGTAGATCATTAGGCCAAACCTATAATACTTGTGTTCTACAATGGTGTTTCTTTAATGGAGCGTTTGTTTTGATGATTTGATGCACATAACGCTAGATAGTTTGAAGTTTTTCTCCTTTTGATTTCATCTTCAAATGTGAAAAAAAAGCTATTTAAATCATCTGCAGTTTGTTCTTAAACGAGGGAAATGCATTTTTTATAGCTATTGTTATATAATGGTAATTTGTATAACTTTTTAAAGTTGTAAACCGTAATGAAAAAATGTAAAAATCATATGATGATCATCATATAAATATAATGTTTTCTGAAGTTACCATTTTTTCAGATATTACATCTTTAATTCAGTATGAGAAGTTCTTTCAATATTGTTTTAGAGATATTAGAATGGTAAGTTAGCATTAAACATGGCAAACAGAAGGTTCCGATAACTCGCTTGAGAGATAGATGTTCCACAATGAAATAACACATGCAGTTCGTATATCATTTCGCTAAGACTCAAATGTTACACTATATTAGCTTCACAAAATACTTTGATGAGAAACGTAAAATGTAGCCCCATAGCAAAACTGATACATTTAATGTTACTGAATTATTATCCTCATATCATGATTATTAATGTATTGGCTGTTTGTTTCTACATGAAGCTTATCAGAACAGTGCATACCTACGCATAAACTATAAATCGAAATTCTTCAAATAAATCACCAGAAGCTATTTTTCATACCCACCGAAATCTCGAAAGAGACAAGTCGATGTTTCTGAACAACAAGAGATAGTAAAGCGTAGTAGCGAGTATGTATTCATGATTACAACGTTAATGCTAAAACTATAAGCGAAAATCTGTACTTGGAATAAATCAATATAATATTGTATGTTATGAGGCTTAACTAACGTACACGTCACAACATTAACCATTTAAGATAGACTTACTTCTTCCTCTGTCATATATCAATCATCAATACGCAATAAATTCAAAATGGATTCTGCGTCCTTGTCAAATCCTAACCATCAACCTAACACTCATTTTGCATGAATATCATGTTCCAGCACCATAAACATGCCTATAATAACGTAGCATGCTAACTAACATACTTAACATCAAGTTTTGTACGCACACAAATACCATTGATTTAACAAAATAGAACTGTAGTCAAAATGATTGATTCTTTTGCAACTTTATACAGATTTCCTAACTGATGGTGGTAATTCATCAATGCGAAGAGGTATGAATAATTAAATATTTTTTTCCGCTTTTTTTAAGTAACTTTGAGGAGAAAATGGTGCCTAAATGTTGAATGAAATGCGAACCTTTTGAACTCATTGAATATTATTCAACGTTTATGCGTAAGTGCGAATGGTAAAGCAACAGAGATGAAGGACAGATAAATAGTATGATATAGAATTTTTAAAGCGACAAAAAACTGTCTGAATTAAATTTTAATCAACATGGAGCAGACAATTTTGTTAGTTGGATAATGAATTCGCGGATTTGTTGTATTTAGATTAATGCATAAACGTAAACAATATACGTCATTAAAAGTGAAAAACAATTTAAAGCAGCATTTTTTGATTATCAGTAGTTGGTAATTTCACCCTCAAGTTCTAAAACCCTACTGTATGCATTGCTTAGGGTGAATATGTTTTTGTCTTCGATTGTCTCAATTTCAAACATGTGGAATATCTAATTACAGTTACTTTACATTTATGTTCCAGTAACGTGACATCTTTGTTAAATTCTTGTCAATTTTGGTAAATATATCTCAAATTATACATGCTAGACATTCAGATAGGCCTGGGAAAGTAAACTATATCTTGAATGTAAAAGTTCCTTGTACCTCCGCGATAATGACTGTTGGAAAAACTAACGAAAACAATATTTCAATTTAAAAGGCTTAATTTCACGGAATAGTTGTAATACATTTGATTAAAATTACTTATTGCCCTTTGAAGTGCAAACCTATTGAAGACATAATATAGTATATACAAAACAAACGTTTTGTAATAATTTGAGCGTTTTTAAGTGAATATTTTTCTCAGTACTTGGCACTCGGCAAGACTAAAACGTACGTATTTATTTTGGAACATATAAACAGAGCAGAACAAAAGCAAGCGCAGAAAGCACTTAATTTCGAAGTATCTTACCACACCATCAATGCACATTTACAAGGTAGTTAAACCCATAGAGACAGTTTGTTGATATTTGAATGAGAATATCCTTATATTAATTTAAAAACGTTCTGACTTCCTTATATTGTACATATTAGATAATCGTCAGATGATTTGAGGTCGTTCAACGTTTTGGATTAGTCAAACTATTTACGTAAATACAAAATGATAGCCAGGCAATAACTGCCACAGGTTTGACGTCACTAATAGTTATCAGATTTTGTTAATGGAATATCATGGAATTTCCTTGAGAAGTAATTCTCTCTTTAACAAAGTAAATCGCCTTAAAAACAAAGTCTTATATCATGATATTGAAGTTCAATATTGATTTAATCATAACATCGGCTGCTTTAACAAGTGTATTAACGTTATAACATTTAGGACATGACATTTTGAAAAGGGGTTTATTATAACAATAACGTTACAATCACATACTCATAGTCATACTTTACTACAGTATTAGCCAGATCCTCCTAGGTCCAGGCTTCTTTAGTGGCTAAAAATATCAAGCTTTAAGTTTAACTATGGTCCTATAATTTTGTCACTATCGTACCATAGTACCGTGCCAGAAGAAGAAGAAGAGAAGGTTGGAAGGCTTAACATATGCAGACGTTCACACACAGTGAACGTTCGATCGAGAACACCCGGCAAGTGAACAAACTTTCATTGAGAGCACACGGCGAGTGAACGAACTTCCATTGAAATTAAATCCATGAAAAAAATAGGTCGCAAGATTTGATTGGGTGTGGACGAAATGCCCACAAGTTATTACCAGAAAAACGCTATTACTTTTCGGTCGAGAGCTTTAATAGAATCACAATACTTCAATATCTTATTCAAGCTCTGTCTTATGTGTGCGTGTGTAGAAATGACTAACTGTAAATAATTATGTTTATGCACATAGTTTCACAAACCCACGTCATATTTAAATCAAACTTGGTATAATGTTGTTGATAAAAGCAAGGATGATACAGGATCACATAGAATGTTGAGTTGTTGACTTCATCATTATTCCTGTCAGTCGGAGCCAAATACAATTTTTCAGTGGTTGTTATGATTGTGGCTTATAGCTTAAGGCAAAACCTAAACACTTAAGGAAGCAACAAAAAATACACAAATTACATGCTCCAGTATGATAAATAAATTGAAGGTGTAAGAACACAATATGCGATACAAAAATTGCTTCTAATCCAAAGTTAGCATCGCAACCACGTGGGATTTCTCCCTATGGTTTTTACTACTTTCTGACAAATCCAATAGTTTTTAAGCCCCTAAATCACAGGACAAAACATGACAGAACATATAAAGACTTTGAAGAATCGGAGGATGTGACGTGACGTTACAACTAGTCTGATTTCAGTCATATCTGCGCAATGATACCAAACTTTAAACTTTAAATATCTCCTTAACGGCAAAAGATTTTTGAATGTTTCCTTCACAATTTGTGTGTGTGTGTGTGTGTGTTGAAGTCCTCTTTGACATAAGATTGACTTGCTTGTGCCCTGAAGTAATCTAAAATTAGCAAAGCAATGAACCCTCTAACAGAGCTACACTTTTGAATATATAAGACTAAACATGTAGGTTCCGAGGATATTTAGGTCATTCAACATTTTCGCTGTTCGGATATTAAGTACAGTAACCTGAAACTTTGACACTTAGCTTACATTTCGCGCAAAGGATTTTTTTTTTGTAAATAAATATTTTTCACTTCAGTACACACCTAAATTACAAAATGTGATACAGCAAGCAATCGCTTTAGCAAAGGTTTTGTCATGACAAGTACTCTTTCCCCGTGGATTACAATCTGCTCTAATCTTGTGATGTATCACGAGAATTACAGCCCGATGCAAGATAAACAATGTAGCAAATAAATCTGCTGCTTGGATACTTTCATACGAGAAAACAAATCAAGCGTGAAATAACATTTAACGGATAGATGCGTTCAATTTTCTCACCGAATTGAAAAAGCTCTCTGATCTCCATGATGTAAAATTAATATGAGTTGCTTAAAAAACCTAATATTGAATATTTCATATATGCCATCCTATTACATATGCTTGTCACTTGTGATAGATTAATAACATGAACTCTTGCTTAAACAATTTACAATTAATTGATCATTTCTTTCGTTTAGGGAAAAGGAAAGGGTCTTATAAAATATTAGGCTACCTGTATTGAGTTGTTCATAATTTTTGAAAATTAGATAAATCAAGAAGTGACGTTTTATTCATTTATAAGTAAATTTCTACTACGAGAAGTTTTGTAAGTGCGTTTGTTACATAATATTCTTTCATTTTTACGTGTTTGATTTCTTATAGATATAAGATACATATGCAAAACCGTAAAAAGTAAGCGTGTCTAATTTTGCCTTTAAATTGAGTATACACTAAATGTGCTGCTGTGCTCATGATTAAATCGATATCAAATCATTTGTACCAAGCAGCAGTTAGGGTATTACATTTTTCTGTTTAATCATTTTTAAAACGATTGTCGAAACTACGCATCAAGGTTGTTTTTCTCTAATTAAGCAAAAATTTAGCTAGCACCCATAAAATTAAATTCAATCAAAATAGCTTAAAAATTATCCATTTCACAGCGTTTATATTAAATATTATTCAATTATAAATATGGAATTTGTATGCGTATTTGTTGTGCATGACTGGGCGAGCGTGACATTTCCTGATATACACCCTTTCGTTTTTGATTTATTTACATATTTTATTGAAAAGGGTGCAGCAAAAGTTGTTGATGCTTTATACCATACTCAAAATCGAAATGTATCACAAACGGAATTTTTTATTAATTTGCAGTAAACGAAATTTAAGAAAGGAAATTAAAAAATTATATTTGAAACTGGTCGCCCATACAGATATACAGTTATAATATATATATATATATATATATATATATATATATATATATATATATATATATATATATATATATATATATATATATATATATATATATATATATATATATATGTATATATATTTATATATATATATATATATATATACATATATATATATATATATAAAGATATGTGTATGTATATAGATATATATAGTATGTATATATATATATATATATATATATATATAAAGATATATATATATAGATATATATATATATATATATATATATATATATATATATATATATATATATATATATATATATATATATATATATATATATATATATATATATATATATATATATATATATATATATATATATATATATATATATATATATATATAGATATATATATATAGATATATATAGATATATACAGTATATATATATATATATATATATATATATATATATATATATATATATATATATATATATATATATATATATATATATATATATATATATATATATATATATATATATATATATATATATATATATATATATATATATATATATATATATATATATATATATATATATATATATATATATATATATATATATATATATATATATACATATATATATACAGTATATATATATATATATATATATATATATATATATATATATTCATATAGATATATATTTATATAGATATATTTATATAGATATAAATAATAGATATATAAACATATATACTGTATAGATATATAGATAAAGTATATCTATATCTATATATATATAATATATATATATATATATATATATATATATATATATATATATATATATATATATATATATATATATATATATATATATATATATATATATATATATATATATATATATATATATATATATATATATATATATATATATATATATATATATATATATATATATATGTATATATATATATATATATATATATATATATATATATATATATATATATATATATATATATATATATATATATATATATATATATGTATATATATATACGATATATATATATGTATATATATATACGATATATATATATATATATATATATATATATATATATATATATATATATATATATATATATATATATATATATATGTATATGTATATATATATGTATCATCATCATCATATTGAGCGAACTCAGGCACTGCCGACAAAGATTCTCCACTGCTTTGATCATCCATAGCACCTGGCAGGACATCTCTTTCAATTCCAGTGTCCTTCTCAAGAACATCAATGTAGGTTATTGCTGGCCTACCACGACTTCTTTTTCCATGTTTTGGGTCCCAGAGAAGTTTCTGATGTATGACTTCATCTCTGCTCCTCCAACAGTGGCCAGCAAATTTAAGGCGCCTTGCCTGGATGAATTCAGATATATATATGTATATATATATATATATATATATATATATATATATATATATATATATATATATATATATATATATAAATATATATATATATATATATATATATATATATATATATATATATATATATATATATATATATATATATATATATATATATATATATATATATATATATATATATATATATATATATATATATATATATATATATATATAAATATATATATATATATATATATATATATATATGTATATATGTATATATATATATATATATATATATATATATATTATATGTATATATATATGTATATATGTATATATATATATATATATATATATATATATATTATATATGTATATATCTCACAGCCCACAGACACCCATACACACAGACACTCAGTCAGTCCGCATTGCTTACAAGAATGTCGCTTAATATGTCGTTTTTTCATTAATGTATACTGTATGATTATAAGTCTGCTGCATCAAGGCAAAGAAACTTAAGTTTTGGGCCAAAAAATCTGTGTTGGGGTTTGAAAATTTCAATTGTTGAGGTCTTAAAAATCTGCGTTAGGGTTAGAAAAATCAGTGTAAGGCTTAAATGTGCACGTCAGGGTTTTAAATTTTACGGTTCAGTTTTTATAAATCTACGTTAGGGTTAAAATAAATCAGTGTTTGGCCTAAAAATGTATCTTAGGATTTGAAGTTTCACGATTATTTCTTTAAAATCCGCGTAAGGGTTAAAGAAATCAAAGTAAGGCTGAAAACTGCACGTCAGGGTTTGAAATTCCACGGTTTATGTCTCAAAAATCTATGTTAAGGTTAAAAGAAATCAGTGTTTGGCCTGAAAATACATGTTTTGGAATTTCACGGTTTTGTATTAAAAATCTGCGTAAGGATTAAAAAACAGTGTTATGTTTAGAAATGCACGTCGGGGTTTGAAATTT